>JAJOOO010004859.1:0-72842 GCA_029582685.1 Solanum piurae | reverse complement strand
AAAAAATAATCAACTCAAATGAACAATTAGATACAAAAAAGAAATTACAATCATTTCTAGGATTGGTAAACCAAGTAAGAGAATATATACCAAAATTAACAGAAAATCTAAAACCATTACAACAAAAACTAAAGAAAGATATGGAATATCAGTTTGATAAAAAGGACCAAATACAAATACAAAAAGTAAAACTATTATGTAAGAACCTACCTAAACTATATTTCCCGGATGAAAACAAAAAAATTACATATGTAGTAGAATCAGACGCCAGTGAAAAAAGTTATGGAGGAGTCCTAAAATACAGGTATGATGAAAATAAAATAGAACATCACTGTAGATATTATTCAGGAAGATTTACTAATACAGAAATAAAATGGGAAATAAATAGAAAAGAGTTATATTCATTATATAAATGTTTATTATCATTTGAACCATATATTGTATATAACAAATTTATTATAAGAACAGATAACACACAAGTAAAATGGTGGCTAACAAGAAAAATACAGGATTCAGTAACTACAAAAGAAATAAGAAGATTGGTATTAAACATATTAAATTTCACTTTCACTATAGAAGTAATAAAAACTGATAAGAATGTTATTGCAGATTACTTATCAAGACAAAGCTACTCAGACTGAAAACGAAAATACAATTGAAGAGATACTCAAAGCCATTACTACACTTTGCAAAAAAGTGGACAGTATGGATGATGAGATACAAAAGCTAAAGACTAATGAAGATAATCTGAAGTCTAAAGCTAATATAAGTCAGCAGCACGACTGTAAAGATGCGGAGCTAAGTCGATCGGAAGACGTTAAAAATCCAGACCTAAGAGGTGACATTGGGAAACACCTTAAAACCAATAATGTTTGTTTAAATACAGTTGCAGGTACAAGCAAACAAGTTAGTGATAAGCAACATAAAAATGTGATCTTAAACCAGCTATTCCAAAAACCATTTACCCAAAGAACACCAAGAAAAATATATCCATAGAACCACAAACCTATACATACGCAGATAGTTTGCAGAACCAAAATGAGAAAAAGATATATAACCACATCACAAGAACCTATATCGAAAATATACACAAAATCCAAACATATTTAAACCTCAACCTCAGATCAACTACAAAAGAACCAAACTAGGATTATTTGACACAAAAGTTACAAGGATATAACAAGTTAATTGCACAGCCAAAAACTAACGCCAATTTAGTAAGGACATATTACAACTACTGACTGTTAAATACCGTATACACATACGATGGAGACGAAGTTAGTGGAATACCAGAACTACATAAAACATTCATTACATACAAAAGAGTTACAAAGGAAATTTATTTTATATAAAGTTTTATACAGCACCAACGGAGATATTATACGAGGAAATAAAACCTCCAATTCAGGTAATCAAAATAGGACTGACCAAAGATATGATTATACCCAAAGATATTGGACAACAGGAAGAAATACGCAAAATAGAGATACCAAGTTTTTATGCCAACAAAAGAATAATTGGTATATCAACTATTATACAAGAGTTACCAAACAATTATTTAAACGGAAACGCTATATGGAGTTATTACTTGAGAGATCAATTAATGATATATTTGAATTCGAGAAAACTACGAAGAGCAGATATGGATGAAGTCCAGCGATGAATTTTATCATTATTAAAACCAGAAGAACGACCTACGACAAGAGCACTAAAGGCAGGATTTATTTCAACAGAGTTATTACCCAGATATTGCAAGTTAATTGGACATAAATACCCTGATCATATATGTTCAAAGTGCAATGGAGAAGATAACATAATTCCAGATGTAGACTTGGAATGATAATGAAGATAGAAACGAAGATAAAAATGAAAGACTTACAAGAAGATAAAGACAAAAGGAGACAAAAACAAAAGGAGACAAAGAAAGATGGACAAGATAAAAAGTCAAAAAACTAAAGTCATTTAACTTATTGAAAATTATTGTAAAGATGTAGTGACAAAAAGTCATAAAGTTATTTAACTTATTAGGAATAGTACTGGACAAGTGTAAAGTAGTAGGTGTACATTATTAAAGTTAGTGGACAAGTGTAAAGTGGTAGGTGTACATTAAAATAAGTAGTGTAAAATTCATAAAGTAGGTGCATTATTGTACATTATTATAAAGTAGTATAGTACGTGCATTAATGTAAAGTATCTATAGAAAATTTTCCCTTTCTATAAAAAGGAAGGTATATGTAACATAAGAGGCAGGCAAAGCCTAATATATAAAAATCCCTTTTCAAAAAACTCTCTATAAAAACTAGTATTTAGATAAATGGAGCAACAATCTGAAATCCAATCAGATATTTCAGATATCATGGATAAGCAAGAAGCAAAGGTATATTGTTCAATAAATATGCAGAACTAATTTCATATATTCCTGAATATCATATATATGATTGAATAAATTTATGTTAGTTATTATGTATTAGAATTATTTGAAGTCATGATTTCTAGTTTATTAGCACACTGGAAACAGGGAGAAAACTTCTATACTATGCCATCCTAACGTTGAAACCGGTAGGCAAGGAAAGCCGTTAGGGGAGTAAACAAAGTTGAGGCGCTGATAAGAAGAAAGTATCCGCTAAAGTACGATGCTAGTAGTGACCGGAAAACATGATAAACAAATAATCTAGTCCATAATGATCTAATATGAATTTAATCAATTATGAATATGATAGGAAGGAATAATTGAAAATAAAAAACTTGCATAACAACGAACATGACAACATATATGCATGGTGAAATGATAAAAAGTTATAAGACTTTAATCTTATATATACTTAAAGATATATAAATAATTGAATTAAGAAGAACTATATGGGAAAAAAAATATTTGATGACATCGAATCAGAATATATACTAAATCAAGAATGGTATGAAATAGATCTACATGACCTATATTCAGATTTAGAAAATTGGTATTCAGAATAAAATGAATTACGAATATTTACATTATTGGATAGAAGCTATAGAAGATATAAAATTATTAGAACAATTAATGGAAAATAATTTATATAAATATCTAAGAACCCAAGATATGTTATATCTAGATTACATCACAAATAATATTAAAAGAATCTTGAGATTAAAACTCTTAGCACAAAATACTACAACAAAAGCTTTAGTGAATAAGATGAATTCTGCACCCCCGAAAAAGAGACAAGCTAACAAGTACCACTATTAACAAAATTAAGTAATCTTTTGTTCGCACAAAATGAAAATATACAGTAAATAGTTTCAAAAGTAACAAAGAAAAATAAATCAAAATACCTCTGAGATAGAAGTAAAAGAAAATATGAGTAACTCTTTAAAAAATAACAGGTTCAACTTAGTCAATTGAGACATATAAAATAAGCTACAAAATAGTTAACTTAACCAGCCAAACCAAAAGAGTATTGGAAAATAAGCAACAGGATAGTTAGTATATCACCTTAGAACGTGAAATTAGCTAAAGATTACTCCATATGTATCCAAGCTCAATTTTCTACTGTGGCAGAGGCAACATATGTTGTATGAACTTAGGAGTCGTTTGGTGTGAGGAATAAGAATAAATAGTCACGGAATAAAAAAATAGTCGAGGGATTAAATTTTGATGCCTTGTGTTGTTTTCATGTTTGGGATAACTTATCCCACCAATTATACCATAATGATGGGATAACTAATCCCAAGATAATTAATCCTGGAATAACTTATTCCCAACCAAACGTCTAGTAGTTATGACATAGAGAAAATATTTTTTGCACACTGATCACACATATAACTAACAAACCAAATAGCCAAAAAGTTAAGTGATAACCAAAAACCACACTTGTCACACTAATTCTCATTTTTTCCATACATTTAAAATAAGAAATCAAATAGCCATTCAAACTAGATAGTTCACTAGTCACACTTATAAAAAAATAAAACATATATTTTTCCACCTAAAAATATAATATAAATAACATAAGACTATAAAAGAATATAAGTACCCTTTCATTTAACGAAGGGTACAAGTATATATATAGAACAGAACGAAGATATAAACAAAACTACCCCTCTAAATAATGTTGACTCATATCTAGATTTTATCAGTTCACTTTCTTTAACTTAAGCCATATTTTTACTCCTTGTAGTTAGCTTCCTCATTAGAATGAAATATCTTGTAACAAAGCTAACATTAACCGGCTACTTTTGTATTACTTTGCCAAATATATTCCAATCTTTTGTACACAACAAAACACTTTATTGCTGGCAAAATTAAACACCAAATGACATGCACTACATCAGCCAAAAGTTAAAAGATATGACTATTACCTCCCTTAATTACAATATCTGATCTCGAGTATAGCTGACATGCTCACCGGCCTAAAAAGTGAGTCTCAAGTGTACAAAGATATAGGGATAGTCAAGACGCATATCATAAAAAGTTCTTAAAATTGAACCTCAACAATGAAAGAAAAGGCACTATAGTAAATTGACATTACAAGCAATACATATGTTTCCATTCACAATTAGTCTTTAGTTAAATCGCTTCATAACATATTAAGCAATGAAACACGACTAAAATTTGATGTAATAATTTTAAAAAATAGGATTCATGAATCATGTTATACATAATTCAATAAGAATATAAAACCTAATTTTCCTTTTAGGGCATACTTCTAGCAATTGGTCATATTACAATTCTCCCCTATTATAACAGAATAAAATAACTGACAGAAGCATCTATAGTAAACGAGAAGTGAAGTAACATTAGACAATGACAAGAGCTCATATGTAAAACAAAAATTCTTAGATGTTCTTTTAGTTCGTAACAATAAATCGATAGATTCTATTTTTTGGAAACAAATTGTTATTTAGAGATCAAAAGGTATGCAAAACAACACTTTCATCGAGGTACATAAGTGGAAAAATTTTTACCTGATAAGTTGAGGTACATAACTCTCAGAAATTTTGTCAAGATAGAGAAGACTACATAAATTTCATCGATCCTCTTTTATGCGTGAGAAACTCTTCTGGAGAAATTGGTGCAAAGGAAATCCTTCTAAAGAAATCCTACAGACTGCAACAATTTTGTCAATCGAAAAACCCTTCTAAAGAAACCTATTGAATGTCTCTACTATCCTTTTTGATTGGGGCAAACAAAAACCCTAACACACTCTTATTTGTCTTTTAGAATATGTGGGAGACTTTTTCCTCAAAATGTAATGACTTTTTGCTAATTATAAATTGGGGGGAAAGCTAGACTTATGGAGGGAATATAATTATTTCAGTCAAAAAAACACATGAGAACTATAAGGGCACACTTATGAAGTGTTATATTAAGAATTATAAAAATAGCACACTTAAAAAGCGATGTCATATATTTAAGAAGGTGAAGTAAATTTTTTTATGATTTGGCAATGCTTAAAAAGTGTAGCTTATTAAAGGTGAAGTAAATTATTTTATGATTTGGCAATGCTTAAAAAGTGTAGCTTATACTACTAAAGAGTACGATCTCAAAGTGTTTCCAATGTTATCGTGGCCAAATATTCTATGTAAATGCCAAACATTAAAAGTGTTCCCACACACCCCTTTAACAAAACTTTTGATGTATTGTCCAGTACTGATGAGGCCTTATGATAGATTTATTGTAGTGTTTGGTACCTTAATTTAATTTTTTTTACACTTGAAAATATTCTCTTGTGTACATTCAAGATAAGAACAAAATCAGATTCATCGTTTCATGTGCATTGTGTGATGAGTTTTGCGTTAAATTCAATTGTGTTGCGTTGTTGATCTAGAACTTGACCTCCATGTTTCTTGAGACATAGTTATGACTAATGTTTGATTTGAGAAATGATCATACACCTTCTTTGACCCATTTGAGCCTTTCAAAGCCTACCAAATCACATTAATCCTTAGCGTGTCCCACTTTGAGACTTAAGCCTTTTCGTTGGACAACCACATTGTCACGACCGAGGCTACACCCCAGATGTAACATGGCGTATAGGACCCCGAGAGGACCCATGTAAGCCACTTAACATTCATAACATAAGAAATAGAACAAAGGAGATAAATACAACCTTTCAAGTCCAAAGTTTTATAAAAGCAAAACGGAAGTCTAAACACTTGTCTCAATAGCCATCTAATACAATAGAATGAAATTGGACCTAGCCCATACATCATCTCCAAAACTGAAAACAATGAAAATTTGTCCTCAAAGCATGAGGACTCACCAAAGCTCGAAATCTCGCAAATCAACCTCTAGCCACGAAACTTAGAACCCTGAATGTCGGACCTTACATTTGGGGAAATGTAGGCAAGAGTATGTGTTAGTACAAAATGTGTATCAAGTGTGATAGCCATGCATATAAACATTTAAATCATGCTAAAACATGACATTTTCGTAAGTATGCAATGATCAAGCTATATCATGTATCTTGAGAGTTAGAAACCATTAGTCATAAAACCATGAACAATGCAAGTGAACATCATCTTAAAACCTATTTATGATACTTCCTTGAAGTAATATTGTTTCATCATAACTTGCTTATTTCTGGGAAATAGCCTTAACCGATATATAAGACCATGTGAGCTATCAACATGGAATCTGGTGTCTACCCCACACCGAAAAAGGGTGTTTACTTGCCAAGGAAGGACCATGAACTTCTATATATTGTGAATACACTAGCTAATGTCTATCTAGACAATCCTATGAGGAACATAGTTAAGGAATAAGGAGATTGCTACTAGAAACCCGAACTCTACGAACATGAAAAACTCCATCTCCATATCCTATCGGTGCTAAGCATAAATTCCATGGAGTTGTCATTGTATTAACTTGTTCTTATATCCATGGAAGGGCACGTCATCTTGCCAATCCAAGCGAAGTCATTTGTCATCCATGGAATGGTATATTTCGATTGCCAATTCAAGATAGGTAATGCATCATCCACGGAAAGGTACAACTAAGCAACCGATCCAAGCTAGGTCTTATTAGAATAGCTCCTAAGATTTTTGATTCATAGTTTAGATGAGAAAACTTTTCAACCTTAAGAATCATTTATGTGAGAATGTCCTTTGACAAAGCATGCTTTAGTGTGTTTATGATAAATACTTTGAACAACACAACTACAATCATCATTGATACTTCACTCTTGAAGCAACCCTTAGGCCGATCCCCATTGAAGCTATTTAAATGGAGTTTTAATTATATCTTTTATTCGTTATTTTGTATATTATTGATGTTAGGCAACCCTTAGGCCAATTCTTATATTATTGTTTCATTTTATTATTTGTGTATATTGCATGTTTATTATACTTGTATAATATTTTTATCTCCTCCTCAATTTGAAAAAATGAATTCAGTCGGGACCCACATTTTTTGATTTCAAAGAAGGCCTAATACCTTCCCTTTGGAATAACTTGAACCCTTACCTAGAATCTATTAGTTTCATAGACATTTATGTTTTACTAATTTAATAATTGGTTTCCTATTTTTTCCTAAAATTACGTGGTGACTCCCTTTAGCCCATTCCTTTTAAAATTCTTTGAACTCTTTTTTTGAATTGAATAATTTTTTGTGAGTTACCACGATGTAGTGCTCTCTCAAAGAATGTAAACAATGTGTTCCCAATGTAGATGACTTGAGAGAATAGATCTTAGCAGGAGCCCATAGTTCTCGATAATCCATTCACATGCGAGCCACCAAGATGTACTGTGACTTGCGGGAGATTTATTGGTGGAATAGGATGAAGAAGGATATCGCAGAATTTATGGCAAAGTGTCCTACTTTTCAACAAGTGAAAGTTGAGCATCAAAAGCTTGGAGGTTTGTTCCAAGACATTAGTATATCTACTTGGAAGTGGGAAGTTTTTAATATGGACTTCATTGTTGGTTTACCCCGCACCCGATGGCGACATGATTAGATATGTGTTATAGTGGATCAAATGACGAAATACACTTCATTCCCATCAAGGTTTCTTATTCGGTGTGGAACTATGCTAAGTTGTAGTTGAGGTAAATAGTTAGGATGCATGGAGTACCCTTGTCCATTATCTACGATCGTGGAGCCCCATTCACTTCTAAGTTTTAGAAATCCTTTCAAAAGGATCGTTGTGTTCGTGTTAAGCTTAGTACAACCTTTCACCCGCAAACTAATGGGCAAGCGGAGCGTACTATCCAAACTTTGGAAGATATGATGAGAGCGTGTGTAATTGACTTCAGGGGTAATTGGGATGCTCACTTTCCTTTAATTGAATTTGCACAAAATAATAACTATTACTCAAGTATAGATATAGCTCTATTTGAGGCTTTCTATGGTAGGAGGTGTAGATCCCTAATAGGTTTGTTTGAAATAGGTGAAGTTGCATTGATAGGTCCCGAGTTGGTACATGAGGCTATGGATAACGTTCGACTGATTAGAGAGTGCTTGAAAATGGCTCAAAGTTGACAAAAGTCATATGCCGATGTTAGAAGGAGAGATCATGAGGTTTGATCTAAATAATTGGGTCTACTTGAAAATCTCCTTCACGAAGGGTGTGATGAGGTTTTGAAAAAAAAAAGAGACGTTGAGTTCCCATTATTTGGGCCCATATCAGATTTTGAGGCATGTCGGAAAGGTTTCTTATAAACTTGAATTCTCTAAAGTCTTTGCATCGGCGCATCCATTTTTTCATGTCTCCTTATTGAAGAAATGTGTTGGTGATCCGACATATGTAGTGCCATTGGAGAATCTTTGCATAAAGGATATCTTTCTTATGAAGAAGCTTTGGTTGAGATCTTGGACCGACAAGTTCGAAAGTTGAGAAATAAAGAAATTGCTTCTGTAAAAGTTCTTTGGAGGAATCAGTTAGTTGAGGGTACTACTTGGGAGGCCGAGGCCGAGATGATATCGCGTTATCCTCATATCTTTCCCTCCGTCCCTACTCTAGCTTGAGGTATTTAGTTGCTCATGGTTTACTCTTTTTGTGTGATGTATCTTGTCATATATCTTTGATATTCCCATGATTTCCTCATTTATGCATGTTCAAGAAAAACTTGATTTTTTGAGAAAAAAATGAGTTAGTTGATTGATTTTTTCATGTTTTTGTGCATTTTAGTATGAATTGCATATAGACCTTATGAAATGATGTTTTGAACACGTGTTAGCTTGAAGTTATGTTTCTTCCTCGGATAAGTGCATTTATATTATTGCTTTCATGTTGGGCTGTTAGGTTTGAGTTCCTATCTTCCTTATGATGTTTAAATCTCATTCGAGGATGAATGTTCCCAAGGGGGAGATACTGTAACACCTAGGATTCGAAAGCCTAGAAAGAGGTAAAAAAGGGAGAGTCGAGAAATCAAGAGTGGACATGGAACCTTACATGGAGAGGGGCCCTGTAGGGGACCACAGGTCATTTGGATGCTCGTGAAGAGTTTCTAAATTCTCCAATTCACAATGCTATAAATGTCTAATGAAGGTTAAGATTTTCTTCCATGTCATGGGTTCCTTTCAATGTTGATTCCATAAATAGTTTTATGAATTATTATACACGAATTGAGATAATTCCATGTTTTTAAGATTAATCCCCATGAACCCATGCATATCCTATGTTTTCTAAGATAAGATGATATAATGTGGGTTTTGAACTATGAAATATGACTTTATAAATATATGCATGTTCTTTATGAAAGTGATGAACATGATATAAGATTTCTTTGAGAGTGAATCATATATGTTTTTGTAGCATTTTTGAAATGATATCTCACATACTACTCAATATATGCATGTGATAGGGTTTTCTCACATAAGGATTCTTACAGTTGAAAGGTTTTCTATACTAACTTTGAATCATGTTTTAGGAGCTATTCCAAAGAAATCTAGCTTGTATTGGCTATTTGATGTGCCTTCAATGAAAGATAACTCAAGTTAAGATTTATGACTCTTTCGTGGGATTTATGCTTAACACAGAGAGGATATTGAGATAGATGCTCTCCCGTAGCTAGAGGTCGGGTTTATAGTAGCAATCTCCTTATCCCATACCTCTGTGCCACAGTAGAAATATTGCCTTAGATAGACATTAGCTAGTGGATCCACATAAGCTAGAAATAAAGGTTCTTGCCTTGGTAAGTAAGTACACCCCTTTTTTGTGTGGAGCGGACACCGGATACCAAGTTATAACTCACATAGTCTCTATGTCGGTTAAGGCTACTTCCCACAATAATGATGAACTAATGTTACTTCAAAAGTATCTCACAAGTGTTCAAAGATGAGTTTTACTTGCATTGACCATGATTACGCTTATGTATTCGAACATCTTATATTATGGTTTTAACTACCACTTCACATGACATAAAAGGTCCTTTTTAGCATGATTTATAACTCTATGCATTGCTATTATACTTGGTAAATTTCTGTACCAACACATAGTCTTGCCTACATTCTTTTCTCAAATGTAGGGTCCGAAGTTCCAGTTTCCCATCTTCGTTGCTAGGGATCACTTAGTAGACTTTGAAGATTGGTGAGTCCTCGTGCTCTAAGGACAGAGCCTTTATTGCTTTCTGTCTTTTTATATTTTCAGATTGTATGTGATGTACGGGTTACGTCCCGATCAATCTTGATGTATTAGTTTGTTTTAAGACTATGTAGACTTCCGCTTCATTTTTTATCAAACTATGAATTATCTTTTTTAATCTCTTGATTTTCTATTATATTGTTATGCATGACCAACAGCTTGTGTAGGGCCTCTCCTGGTTCAATATGCCATTTTGCGCCTAGGGTCTACATTTGGTCATTCCATTTAGGAGTTAATAACTTAGAAGGTCACTTAACTGTTGGTAATTATCTAACAAAGTCAAGCACTTTTTTTGGAGGAAGGGGGGGGGGAATAGAAAGGTTACCCAATTAGTGTGTTCATCTATCTTCGAAAGCACCCTATAAATATTTTATCGACAAATTATGACATACATTTTATTTTGTTCACATCAACTTTTTTTTCCTTTGTCAATCCACATAACAATAAACCACAGTCTAACTTAATCTTAGTCATAACCCAAATAAACAAATTTTGCAAGAACTTGTAAATTATATTTGGAGTAGTATTTATTTTAATGAATAAAAATCAATTAAAAGTAATATTAAAGAGAGAAAATATTGATTCATATAATTATTTTCTTGATTTCATCTCCAAAGAAAAAACAAATATTTTCTATTTGTTATTTTTCTCATTATTTCAAAGATATCCTTTTCTTAAAAATCTATAAAAAAAAACCCAATTTTATTTATGTTTTAATTTAGTTAGATTTTTATAAAGTTTTATCTACCAAATCCCTTCATAAACCTTGGTTTCTCATACCTTTTTTTGTTGTAAATTAAATTTGAACTCATTGCTCATTTTATTCATTTGAACTCCAAAACTACAAGACCTAAAATTTGGCCTTATAGCCCAAATATAAAAAAATGTTTGGATAACCCAAAGTCGGCTTATCCACTTTCTAGATCAAACCCTACCCTAGATATTTCTTTCCTTGAGCTTATATTTTATAATTCCAACACTCTAGTTTCTCATACCTTCATTCTTGATTTCTCTCTATTTTTTACATCTCAATAGAGAAAAGTATTGAGGAGAATCCACTAGCTTTACCTAATAATGAAACTCCAAGAACTGAAGAATTTGAAAATCAGAATGTTTATTTTTCATCAGTAAAAAATGAAGTTGAAGAACAAAAAGAAAATGATTCAAATTTGGATGAACCAGTTCGGGTTGAATCCGATTCGTTGGCTACTTTTGTTAATTCAAATGCAATGGGTTGTATTGTTTCTTCTGAATCAAGGGTGATTAGATCATATGATCCTCCTAAAAATTCAGAAACACTGCAAATAATTGCTGCAACTAAAGTCAACCCTATTGGATCTCTTCCCTGTTTCTCCTACCATTATGTTTCAACTCTTCTATTCATGTGGCAAGTGGTATACACATCAAGCCAACTTTACCTACCAATCGAACCAACGATTCCATCCCCATATGAACTTGTGATTGACCCAGATCATCCTTACATTGAATCACGACAACCACCGTGCATGTAGGTTCAAGGGAGTGCTTCTATCTCTCTCATCAAGAATTAGGGGCATTACTTTGTTTCATTGTTTGGATGCTTTTCTTTATTTATGTATGATGAGATATGGTTTAAAGCTCATTCTAAGTTAAACTTGTATAATGGTTTGAATAACGGTGTCATGTTTTAATGTTTTAATCTGTGCTTTTGCCAGGCTTAATCTTTCAATGTTACTGCATTGATTTTAGTTAGGTTGGTCCTATATTTGCATTATTTTACTACTATCTTACGAATTGCGGTTAGTGCCCTAGCTGGCCTTGTTCTCTAAATAATCTTTGAGGGCGTGATTCAATCTTGGCAAAGGATAAGAAAAAGATTTTGAAAATAGGGAAAAGGAGAATTCAGTAGCAATCACTTGTCATGAATCGTACAATTTTTTCGTATGATTTTGTTATTTACAAACGGGCGTCATTAACCTTTGTAGTTTTTCAAAAGTCATTTAGTTCAATTGAGTTTGAGACTATATTGAGACCTTGTTGGTTTCTGATTCCATGTGTGCTGAGTTTTTTAAATATTTTTGGTGTATCAATATTTTCTAGAACATCACGAAAAATGTGATTCAAGGGGAAATCCAAGATATATATTGTCTTGGAAGATAAACCTAGTCCCTCTTTGACTATCCTCTTTGACCAAATTTTCCTCTCGCCACCTTAATATTGATCCGAGTTAACTTTATTGAGAAATAATTTATTTCTTTGGTCACCATGCCTACTACTAATATTTCTATTTCCACATTATATAAAAATGGGAGATTGATATGTAAATGTCAATACCCGAACCTACACCCTAGACGTGGCTGGCACTTGAGAACCATTGCTGGCACTCAAGCGAACCCTCATCCTAGCTAACTATAAGCGAAAAACTAACTCCAGCATACATAAGCATAATATTAAAAGAAACATTTAAAAAAAGTTTATTGAATCTCAAAACATCGATGAATATATTGAATATGAAACATAAGTTTCAAATAGAATATACGAATATGAAAGACTCTCCAAAACTATCTATCTATGAAGCCTCTACTGTATAAAGATTAGTGTCGGGACAAGACCAACGACTACTCAAAATGTTACTAATACCAATAACTCATAAAACTGGAGTCCTCCAGAAGCAAGGAGACCTCATTCGAAAGCTGACGAGCAGATGGAGTGATCTTAACATACTCTTGTGGAGGATCCTAAGAATTTGTATCTGCATCATTAAAAGATGCAGGTCAAATGACATCAGTACATTGAATGTACGAGCATGCAATATAGTTGAATAACAAATAACTGAAAGAAAGGATTTCAATAGATAACAATGTACTCAAGCTGAATGAAAAGAAATAAAGGAATTCAATCATTTAAAGCTTTACAAAATACTTTCTCATCTCTGAACTCAATATAATAAGTGATATATAAAAGTACACTGTAACTCTATTGAGAGATTCTCTAACCGACAACCATCACTATGAGCTACATGATGATACGATGTCTCTCCCACGCTGCCAGAACTATCATATACCCTAGACGATATGTAAATGTCATGACACGATCATACATCCTAGACGTGTCCAGCACTCGAAAACCATTGCTGACACTCAAGCGAACCCACATCATGGCTGACGACAAGCGGAAAACTAACTCCAGGATACATAAGCATCAGATTAGAAGAATGTTTAAAAATATTTTAGTGAATGTCAAAACTTTGATAAATATGGTGAGTATGAAACATAAGTTTCAAATAGAATTTCCGAATCTGAAAGACTCTCCAAAACTATCTATCTATGAAGCCTCTACTGCATAAACATGAGTGTCAGGACAAGACCCATGACTACTCAAAATGTTACTAATACCAATAACTCATAAAACTGGCGTCCTCCGGAAGCAAGGAGACCTCATTCGAAAGCTGACAAGCGGATGAAGTGATCTCAACAGACTCTTGTTGAGGATCCTAAGAACCTGTATCTGCGTCATTAAAAGATGCAGGTCAAATGACATTATTACATTGAATTTACGAGTATGTAATATAGTTGAATTACAAATAACTGAAAGAAGGAACTGCAATAAATAACAATTTACTCAAGTTGAATCAAAAGAAATAAAGGAATTCAATCATTTAAAGCTTTACAAAATACTTTATCATCTCTGAACTCAACATAATAAGTGATATATAAAAGTAAAATTTAACTCTATTGACAGATTCTCTAACCGACAACCATCAGTATGAGCTACATGATGATACAATGTCTCTCCCACACTACCAGAACTGTCCTATAGCTTGCCGGGATATAGGGCACTTCAACTAAGTGGATCCACTAAGCTATGCTTAAAAGCAATAAAGATTCATCTAAAAAGTATGACCTTTTACCCATGTTGGCATACATGGTTTATGATGACTTTAAGTTGTTTGAACTCGTCCCCATATTAGTGCTCAATACTACTCCTAATAATTTATACTCATACTCATATATTTAAAAACATAACTCTTCCTCTGGTTTGAGATAATTGCTCAAACTACCCTCTTAAAAGAGGTAACTTCTCTTGAATATCTTTTGAACTCATAACACATTTAGATATCTCAGTTTCTCTTTTATTTATGTAAGAATTGATACCACTTGGAATACATAGTCCTCTTATACTCATACTCAATTCATACTTGTACACTCTTTCTCAAAAAAATATCAAAATCATATTTTAATATGATCATTGATGACTCGAGAAGTCATACTGCATAAACATATATGGTATATCTAGATACCATATTGCTCATACATTGATGGCATGCTCCATTGTCATACTAATCATGTTTTCAAAACTCTTTTCTCAAAACTCATCTTTACTTTCTCAAAACTCAATTTAGGAACTCAAGTATTGGCTTGTAAAAGCTTTTCAAAATTTATAACTCAAATCATAGGGTTCATGTGGAATTATCAAAATGAACAAATCAACTTAAGGATCTTAAAATCAATAAGGAAACTCAGTACTCAGAACTCAAATCTCAAGAACTCGAGACTCATAAGTCAACGATATTTCCCCCTTTAAAAATACTCAATTCATAGGGTTCATGCAGAAATATATACATGAACAAAACTCACGATTTTTAATTCATAACATATAAAAATTCAATAATTAGGAATAAAAATTCAAAAATAAACAGACACTCGAGAATTCAAAATCAACTCATCTCAAGAATACTCAAATCTAGGTGTAGAATCCTAGATTTCTGTTTTGCTGATCTGAAAGTAGATGTAGGGTGTGAGGTTGAACTAGTCCAAACCTAATATATCCTTACATACTTGAAAGAACAAGGTTCTTGAAGAATCTTGAAGAATAACTTGATTAGAAGCCTTGAAACCCTAGCCTGAAGGATAACAATCAATAAACACTTTCTTGAGATTCTTGAATTACTTTCTTGAAATATCTATAGCGAAGAATTATGATTTTTATTCATGATTAGTAATTGTATGGAGGAATTGAGTTTGAAAGAATGTAATTCTTGGAGAAAAACTTACCTTTAAGAATTATCTTGAATAAGATTAAAATAATCTTCAATGACGTCTTCTACTTTAATTTTTCCTTAGGGTTTTGCCTTAGGGTTGGAGAGAGAAGAGAATGATGTATTATGAGATAAATATCTGATTGTTTTGGGACTTTAATTAGTCAAGAGATTTGTTTAGGGTTTTAATAGAGGTAAAAAGACAAAAAGGACCCATTTTAATGTTTTCCCGTCGGCTAATTCGTCATTGCACTGTATCAGGTTACTAAAATGGTCATAACTTTTTACTCAAACCTCAGATTGTTGTGAAATTTGTGGCGTTTAAAAGAAGATTCAAATTCCTATAATTTGATAGGTTATGGGCCATATAACGCTTTATATTCTAAGAGTTATGGTCGTTTAAAGTTGACCCAAGTAAAATCATACATCAAAACTTAATAAGTAAGGAAACTTTCAACTCAACTTTGTGCAAGGAGTTTCTAGTGACCTTATATGATATAAAAAATTATTCCTACACTAAAGAATTTAATTTTAGACATATGGGATATTTAAGAATCACCCTATATGACCCTACAAGTAAATGACGAATGGTTTGAGTCTTCATTTATAAATTTTTGGGGTGTTAGAATATCTCCTCCTTGGAATCATTCGTTCTCGAATGACTGCTGGTCTGAGAATTGAAAGGGGTTACTCTTATTGTATTCAATTCTAACTTAAAATCACAAAGTACTTAACATAGGGTGATTATTTTGATCTAAATCACAAGATTCAGGTTCTATACCTTTGTAGGAAATCTCATCCCCAGAACACTACTCCTTACCACTACCTTCAGCTAACCTTGAGCTCATATCATGAAACACCTAATGTATCACACATTGTCAACATGTTAACAATACCACATTCAAACTGAGAACCTTAACCACTCCATAGAGTCCTACTAACCCACTTTCTAAGAACTTTTCATCCTCTCATCATCTCTACCAACAGAACTTTCATGCATTACCACCAGGAAGATGATTTAGTACTCATTGTAAGACCTTATTTCCTTCTTCCTCCACATTTATAAACTTAGATGGAATAAACAAACCATCACTATCACAATAAGAAATAGCAATCCTCTCATCCATCATCACACAACTACTATCAATATCACCTCTCTCCAAAACTGAATAAGATTATTGAAAGGACTTTAGGGCGAAAGACCATAAGCACGATTCATTCGATAATTTTGATATAAGAATATGCATGGCATAACCTTATATTGCTAGCCATTGAGGGTTAATAATGAACTTTTGAGATTGAACATACTGTGAGACATGATTGCGTATATGAGTAGGTTGATAGCATGACGCTGGTATCCATAACTTTATGGATTAAGCTTGAGATTAATGGGCTAAAGTCTTTTCCCTTCATTCTGAAAACTGAGCATAGATATGAATCTCTCTGATGTGTATGAGCATAGGTCAAAGAAACAATTCTTATATAAGAAATATCACCATCATGTTGTGATAACTAGACTTGAGGAATACACAAGATTATGAACAAATTGATATATTTCCAAAAATCGTTTTGAAGACATCACTATCTCATTCTCAACACTTGATTTGATTTCTCATCTTGTCATCTCCCCGTAGGGTCTAAATTTGACAATTGAAAACTATGGATCTATTTAATTATGTCTAAGCTGGTCTACATTCCCTTTACTTTAATACTCGGTGAAAGAATTATCTCATGGCTACTGAACTCTCCATAAGCAGATACTAAGACTCCTTCTAAAACCTCATTCTAAGATACTTCTCTTAACCTCTTCTCATTGGCTTATAGGGCCGTTTCATCTAACCCTAATGGAAAATAATAGTGTACATACGTCTATTCCGCATTGGTAGCTCAAATATACTATCTAGGCACATATGTAAAATCACTAACTTAATTGGAACCTCGACTGATTAAATACAATCTCGGGTACACCTCTTAATGCTCTTTTTACTCATATGACTTAGACTCACTTCACTGCCCTTATCTAAAAGATAAGATATCTCACTTGTATCACTCATATTCATTGCAACTAACTTCTCAATTCCTCGCCTACTCTATGTCAAGCCAACCAGATCAGATCTCAAGAATAAAATCATCACCCTCATGTTACCATTATTTTGATCACGATACTCATCTCAAATTCAAGCTTAATGTTTATTAATAATCTCGGATATCAAAATGATTGCTCGCTTACTATGCTAACTTACAAATACTAGATACACATTAAGAAGCACTCGCCCACTAAAACCTCATAACAAGTAATCAAACTTTATCCCTCAGTCTTCATACTTACAATTTATTATCACATTCCATTTCACACTAACTATTATTTAATCATTCACTATACATCATTACTCAATTATTTTTGTAACCCTATGAATATTATGGGATCTCCCAAAAATCATAAGTCTGGCTTAGATCTATCACTTCATGAATACTCCTGCTCTTCCATTCGACACCTACACTTGGCCGTTACAAACACTATGACACATCATCATAAACTCCTTTCTAGTTAAAGTATACTCTAACTCATCCTAACTTGTAACTATTCCTCTACCTCATATCATAAACTCTAAACAAGATTAAATATTCCTTAGTCTACTCATAAAAGAAAATTTATAATTAATAACTTACTAGGTGCATGACTATAATAACATTGCTTGCCTCATCACTGTCTCGTTTCTTAGATAACTGCACCTCTGCATACATTCTTCTAATTTAAGGACATCTTCACTTCTACTACTCATAATCTCATAACTCTTGCTATCTTTTCAGGTACAAATACTACTCAAGCTCTACAATACCTCCTTAGAATGGTCTCAATTAAAACTAGGTTTAGAGAAGAGATTACATATCGCTTTTAGCTTAAACACATGATTCACATGAATATGAGTGTATTCTTTCGAAACTTAACACTTAAACTCACTCACGGGCTTCTCTCATGACTTTCTCATGACTTTCTCAAGACTTTTGGTGAGAGTAACTCATCTATAAGGATCTAACTTTGCTTTTTCAACTACCTTGAGTATGAGGGGTAGTCGAATGAATCTAAGAAACACAAGAGTTTTAAAATGCTCCTTACGACATAGTTCTATTGCACGATTTAGAGTCTAAAAGAAGGCAAACTTTTCCTAAATGTATGTAGTCTCTTATTTATAGAAGTGGGGCCCTCACAACCATAAACAAGATCCTACCAACACAGTTTCATAGACAACATATGACACTTGAACTTTGTTCTTTGATACCAAGTTTGTCACGACCCGAGCCAACACCTTGGATGTGGCCGGCACTCGAGAACCATTGTTGGCTCTCAAGGGAACCCTCATCCTGGTTGACTACAAGCGAAAGACTAACTCCAGCAACATAAGTTTTAAATAGAATATCTGAATCATAAAGAATCTCCAAAACTGTCTATCTATGATGCCTCTACAATATAAAGATGACTGTCGGGACAAGAGCCACTGTAATACCCCGTATCCTAGATAGACCAGAATGCATATTTACAGAAGTGCATGTGCCACCTACAGATAGTAGCTTGGACCACAGTCTATGGTACGTGGTCCATAGAAAAAAACCCCAGAAAACTTCGACCGTATATGGGACCACGGCCCGTGGATCAGGTGCGTGGAATGTGGTCCATAGAAAACACAAAGATCCCGACCCACGGTCAGGACCTATGGACCATAGGTTGGACCACGGTCCATGGATCTTGGTTCACAGATCCAAGTCTCTGAGCCAAACGACGAAGGACCAGATCCATAGGTCACTCCGACAACAATTAAGGCAAGGGTCTTTTGGTCTTTTCCTATTTCATTTAACCACTAAAGTACGTCATTTAGACCCTAAATTATGAGGTTTTAGTCAGTTTAAGCGTAGAAACATAACTAGAACTTACCTAAGTTAAATCATTAATCATAACTTAGAAAATTAGAAGCAAGAGAGGAGAAAAAGGTCGACCAACCTTAGTTCAAGAACGCATCAAGTTTCCATCAGTTCCAGCCCTGAAATTGAAAGATTTCTCCATGAAATTCATCACCAGGTATGTGGGATTTCACTAGTGGGTTCCTTTTACCCATTAGGTCCCTAGTTTTCAATCAGTTTCTTGATTCCCTTATTATAACTAGACCTAGGGTTTCTTGAGTGTTAGAATTATTGGGTTCTTAGCGGTTAGAATGACCCAAATTAGATTAGTATATTAATATTCAGTCTATTGCCTAAATTTCAGAACCCTAGCTATGTAGTTCTTTAGTTCTTGGATTACACATGCTAGGCCAGATATTTCAGTTATTTTAGATATACATGCCTCAGTTTGAAATATGTAAATATCAGTTATTTATGTGCATTCTCAGTTTGCATATGAGTTTTGAGCTATCCAGTATATTACAGTAATTCAGTCATAATGTGTTAAATTACTCAATCCATTGGGAGTAGCATAATAATGAGTTGGACTAGGGTTCATCGTCCACGTAGGTTGTCAGTCCCCTCAGTGGGCATCATTTTAGTGATCACGCCAACATGCCTCTATACCTTTGGCCGGGTATATTGGGTCCTTTCGATGGGGCGTATACATCAGACTCCACATTTAGCTCATGTGGTTTTATTATCGGTTATTAATAGCTTCAACAGATCAGTCAGACTCTATTGCATTGACCATTTTAGTACAATCACTATCTCAATTTTAGCATGTTATGAACTTGGTCTTTGCATTCACATAGTTTAGTATTCAACATCTATACCATGTCCAGATTATATCATTGCTTATTTGCTTTGTTCAGTTATATGTTATTTCAGCTTTATTCTATCATGCATGCTTAGTACCTTTCAAGTACTGACTCATACATTGAGCTACATCTTCTCGTGATGTAGGTTCAGGTCCCCAGCAGTCAGATCACGCTTTGACCGATTCCCGATCTTCAGTTCAGCAACATTAGTGATTAGTCCTCATTCTTCGAGGACTAGTGATATGTTTATCTTTATCATTTTAGTCTTTATTTTCAGTTTTGCTAGATCTAGTTGGGGCATGTCCCAACATTTCTAGTATGTTTAGAGGCTTATTTCAGACATATTTAGTTGAAACTTTAGTCTTAGAGTTTGATTTCTCTTTTGTATTAAACTCTCAGTTATCATTATTCAAATTTGTATATGGGTATTCCCCATCATTTTCATTTTCATGATTTAGTTTCTGCAACAATTATTTATCAATTTATTTCCTTTAGTTTTCTCACGTTATTCCTGCAGGATTAGCTTGGGATCACTTGTCGTCCTAGGTCCCATGTCCACGTCTCGGGGGTAGCTCGAGGCATGAAAAACTTGGTATCAGAGCACTAGGTTTAAGTGTGCTAGAATGTCTGAAAAGCTGCACTAAGTAGAGTCCCTTTCGTAAGTGTGAAGTGCACCACATCTAATGAGAGGGAGGCTACAAGGTCTTTTAAGAAAAATCTTCATTTTCCGGTTACTCTTATCATGTGTATAGTATGATCTAATTCCATTCTAACTCGATGTTCTACGTTTCAGTGATCATGCCTCCTCTTAGAGCTAACACCAGGAATGCGAATGCCAAGAATGCAAATGCAACTCCTCCAGTCCCAGATCAAGAAGTCTCGAATGCAGAGTTCAGGAACGCCATTCAGATGCTGGCATAGAGTGTGGCCAATAAGAATAACCAGCGGGCTCCAGTTCCAGAAAATGCTAATGTTAGGTCAGCAGCAGCCAGAGTACAAGGCTTTGTTAGGATGAATCCGCCAGAATTCTTAGGATCACAGGTTGGAGAAGATCCCCAAAACTTCATTGATGAGGCAAGAAGATCTTTGAAGTGATGCAGGTAAATAGGAATGATCGGGTTGTGTTAGCATCTTACCAACTTAAGGATATAGCTCATAACTGGTATACTCAGTGGAAGGAGAACAGGGGTACTGATGCAGCTCCTATCTCTTGGGATTTCTTTTTAGTGAGACCTTTCTGGACAGGTTTTTCCCAAGAGAGCTAAGAGAGACGAAAGCTCAGGAATTTATAAACTTAAGGCAAGGTAGCATGAAAGTCCAAGAGTATGGGCTCAAGTTTACCCAACTCTCCAGGTATGTTCCTCACATGGTGGCTGATTCTAGGGCCCAAATGAACAAATTTCTCTATGAAGTGTCAGACTTGGTGAAAATAGAATGTAGGAATGCTATGTTTCTGGGAGATATGAGCCTCTCTAGGCTTATGACTCATGCTCAACAGGTTGAGGCTGATAAGCTTAGGGAACATGCTAAGGAGAATAAGAAAGCTAGGATAGGCAACTATGACTATTCTCAATAGATATCGAGTGGTGGAAATCGCTTGCAGTATTAGCAGAAGTCTTCAACTCCACCACCTTCATCAACCAGTGTTCCATCCTCCAAATTCTGGAATAATCAAAAAGGTGGAGCATCAGGCTCTAAGACTCAAAGTAGTATTTCAGGCACCAAAACCTACCCAACTTGCCCTAAGTGTGGTAAGAACAATTCGGGCGAGTGTCTTGCTGGAAAAGAAGTATTCTTTGGGTGTGGTCAGTCTTGTCACAAGTTGAAGGATTGTCCTTCTAAACAGAGTCAAGGAGGCAATGCTAATCGATCCCATTCTACAACTTCAGCAGCACCAACAGGTTGGCCGACTCAGCAGGGTAACTCTTCTGGTACAGGTGGCGGACAGCGCCAAAATAGGCTCTATGCTTTTCAGGCTCGCCAGGATCAGGAAGATTCTCCTAATGTAGTCACTAGTACGTTACGAGTCTTTGATCTTGATGTTTATGCTTTGTTAGACCCAGGGGCTACCCTTTCTTTTGTAACTCCTTATATAGCGGTCAAATTCAATATTAGTCCAAAAACTCTCTCAGAACCCTTCTTAGTCTCTACTCCAGTCGGTGATCTATTCATAGCTAGATGGGTATACATAAATTGCCCTGTCACAGTCTCTCAGAAATTCACCTTAGCAGATCTTGTAGAGTTATGAATGGTAGACTTCGATATTATTCTAGGCATGGATTGGTTGTATTCCTGCTATGCCTCAGTCGATTGTCGAACTAAGATTGTTCATTTTCAGTTTCCAGATGAAGCTATCTTAGATTTAATTCATGATATATTAAGATATGTAATTAAATATTAGGTGTACTATGTTACACAAATACCCTAAGAATTATAATATTTAGAGATATTGGAACTTAACTTTAGACTTGAAATATAGAGGAAATTGAAAAAGTTTACATGTTAACTGGTATCAAGATTTAAGACCTTACTTATGGATTTGGGTGAGTTTTGGGGAGTCTAGATATATGGTAATATGGGTGTTGTTAACTTCGAAACCTTATAGTAGTTATTCATTTGGATAGATTGCATTGATTTGGAAAACCAACAAATGTGGAAAGCTCAATTCTCAAAGTTATTGTTCGATTAATTAAGGCAAGTGGATTTCTAAACCCTTGTTAAGTGCATAGAATTTTGTATTTCCTTGTGGTATGTTCCGGGAAGTAATGAGACTTGGTTGTAACACCCCGAATTCAAGTTAGAGGGCATCAAATGTTAGAACTCCAAGATGCCACTTCCCAGGGACCAACCACGTCTCGTTGGTGAGTCCATGCCCCATAGGTGACCCCATGGATGAGCACCCAGATCACTGCCTAGGGCAGTAACCATGCCAGGACCCATGCCCCATCGATGGGTCCACAATCTGTGGTTAGGTATGTTGTAAGTGGCTAGAAAATTTTCTGACAACCAACCACGTTTGACCAAGACGGACCGTAGGTCCATCCACGGCCAGTCAACATGGTCTCGTGGGTTAGTTTGTGCGATTTTTTTTAGGGGTACAATGGGACTTTCCAATTTTAAGTAGAATTAAGGGTGTCATTTTACCCTAGCCTAGACCACCTATATAAGTACTTTAGACCCCTAAACTAAGTGATTCAAGTCATTCTCTCAAACGCATCAAAAGAATTGGGTTCCTCTCCCAAATAATTCTCTCTCTAGAAAATCGAAGAAGAAGATGAGGGTCAAGATAGGTTAAGTATATTCTCTAATCTTCCAAGCTTTGTGGCCTTTGTAATCAAGTTATGATGGTTTAATCATCTATGGAATCCTTTCATCGATGGAGCCTTATGATTTCCCCAATTTAGAAGAAGAATTCCCCAAGTCAAATTAGGGTTACTTCTAATGTTATGGGTTATGATGCAATTGAGTGGATTATGGTTGTCTATGCTTTTTTATGATATAATTGCATGTTTTTAGTAAGATTGTACATGTATCAATGCCTAACCTATGATTCTAAAATGAATTTGATATATATAAGTTTATGTCTTGAATGGTAAATTTGAGGATTTAGAGGTAATCTTCTAGGATTGATGAAATACATTATAGATTGCTTGAGATTGAACCATATATAAGAGAATTTCTTAAGAGTAAACCATGTAGAAATGAATTGATTGAAATCAAAGTATATGTGATGAATTATGACTTGTAGGCTTTAAGATTAGAATTGTCTTGAGAACTAAGGCATGCATGATGAATGATAATTAGTAGGTTTTTTAGAGTAAAGCTTGTATGATTTATTATAA
Source organism: Solanum piurae (assembly GCA_029582685.1). Classification (NCBI taxonomy): domain Eukaryota; kingdom Viridiplantae; phylum Streptophyta; class Magnoliopsida; order Solanales; family Solanaceae; genus Solanum; species Solanum piurae. The sequence continues at coordinate 48,664 of JAJOOO010004859.1, read as the reverse complement.
TTAGAGATGTCTTGAGATTGAGGCACACATGATGAATTATGATGATTAGGGCTTTGAGAGTAAAGCTTTAGCATGAATTGTTGATGATGAAATAGGATTGTTGTGGAAGGATTTACCCACATGATCTATATTATGAATGTATGAATGAATAATGTGAAAGGTTTTCTCACATAGAATGATTCTAGGTTGAAAGGCTTGCTCATATAAAATGAATCAAAACATGTATGAACTATAATATCTTCAAGTAGTTATATGAAATCCCGTTATGAATAGCTTGACTTGGTAAGACAAGACAAAGCATGCTAGCTTGAGTTAGTAGATCTCATGGATAGCCTTGGATTGAGCAATAGTACCCTTCCAATGGTTAGATTGAACTAAGCACAATAGAGTACTTTGCATGGTAGCTTGACTTGGTAGGCCACACCATATCATGATAGATTGGATTGAGCAATAGTACCCTTCCTTGAGTAGCTTGGACTTGCATAAGAGATTGCTTTCAATGATGGCTTTGTCTAGCATAATGAGGTACTTTCCCTTGGTAGCTTTGAATTGGTAATCATAACCATTCATGAGTAATGATGTTTCTTGGACTAGTAAAGAAGTACTTTTCCATGGATAGCATGAATATGAGGGATTTATCCCTAAATCAAAGTAGAATAGTTATGATGAAACAATATTACTTCAAGGAAGTATTGTAACTATGTTTTGTTATGAGGTTACTTGTTATGATGTTAGATTAGCTTGGAGTATTGCTTGAGGTGCCTTCCTTGATATGTATGACTAGAGGTGGATGACCTATGTATTGAGTAAGAACAAGTGGAGGTTACTTGTGAAGTGCTCCTCTTATGATATGATGATTTATGTGCATTGAATATGCTTATGACTTATGTTATTATCTCTTATGATTATGGTATATGTTTTATGTTGATTAATGCCTATGTTATGCTTATGTTAATGATTTATGGTAGCCATCATATTTAGTACATTTTTGTACCAATGCATACTCTTGCCTACATTCTTATCAAATGTAGGGTCCAACGATATTGACTTCCATCCCCGTGGCTAGGTTCATAGTAGATCAAGGAGTGAAGATTTTGTGAGTCCTCATAGCATCGAGGATTTGATCACATTTTCTTTATGTCTTTCTTTTTATATTTTAGAACTATTGTATGGGCTGTGTCCCTAAGACTATTCATATTTTAGATGGTTTGAGACAAGTGTTATACACTTCCGTTTCATTTTATGAAACTTTGATGTTATTGAAAAATTTTTAAATTTCCGCACCATTTTCTATCACTTTATGTTATGATATGCTAAGGGGCTTGTATGAGGCCTCTCGGGGTCTTGTATGCCATGTTATGTTTAGGGTATACCCCTGGGTCATGACAAACTTGGTTATCAGATCACAAGGTTTAGAATGGTTCTATGATGTCTCAAACCACATCAAGTAGAGTCTTGTTCATAAATGTTAAGCGCGCCACATTTATGTATGAGAGGCTACTGGATGCTTAGGAAACTTCACTTCTTCATTTCTCTAAGTCGTGCCATGGAGTTTAACTCTATAAGTTTTTCTCCTAATCCCTGCCCGATGGTTTTCTGGATATGACTACTAGAAGGGCTGCTAGAAGGATGGAGGGAAACAATGTTGATCAAGAGGTTCCTCCTCAAGTTCATACCCAAGATCCTCCTCAAGCTCCGATTTACCCATTGAATGAGTATGTAAAAAATTTGGAGTTTAGGTCAGCTTTCCAAGTGTTGGCTCAAGCTATGACGGCACAAGCCAATAAAGAGGTGGTAGCCCCCGTGAATCCAACTGTGGGTATGGCGGCTTCAAGAGTGAGCGACTTTATGAGGATGAACCCTTCTGAATATCATGGTTCAAATCTTGAGGAAGATCCTTAAGAGTTCATAGATGAGGTCCATAAGGTGTTAGACATTATAGTAGTTACTTTGGCGGAGAAGGCATAATAGTCCGCTTACCAACTCAAGGGGGTTGCACAAGTTTGGTTTAACCAATGGAAATATGCTAGACCGGTAAAAATGGGTTCCATAGAGTGGGAAAGGTCTAAAACTGCTTTTATAGATAGGTTTTTCCCTCTTGAGATGAGAGAGGCCTTGGTTCTTGAGTTTATTAACCTTCGGCAAGGTAATATGAGTGTTAAGGATTATGCGTTGAGGTTTACTCAATTGTCAAAATATGCTCCATCTTTAGTGGCCGACTCTAGGTTGAGAATGAGTAAGTTTGTGTATGGAGTGTCCGATTTAGTAGTAAAAAAATGTCGTACCACCATGCTCATTGGTGACATGGATATTGCTCGTCTTATAAATCTTATGACTCATGCTCAACAAATTGAAGAAGAGAAACTAAAAGGGAGATCTAGGGAGAAAAAGAGGTCTAGAAATTATCCACCGGTATATGTTTTATGTTTTGTAAGATTCTGATGTTTCTTTTTCTTTTGTGACTTGATAGGGCTTTATATGCTAGACTTTGATGTGGTCTTTAGTATGAATTGGCTGTATTATTGTTATGTTTTATTGATAGTAGAACCCGATATGGTCATTATGAGTTTTGGGAATGTTGAAAAGATTTGATGAGTAGGATGTTTAGATAATACCCTCAGATGTTCAATTAGTGAACTCCTATAAAGGGTAGTAGTATAGTTCACCATGGTTTAGAATCATCTTGTGTTATGGATGTGAAATCTTAGTGATTACTTGATCTGACCTTAGGATTGAAAAAATCGGTGCTTAGAAAGTCCGTTTAGGCCTTTCTCAAGGGGGAGATTATGTGCTTAGATAGCAAGGTTATTGAGTGTTCCTAATGCTCATGATTTGGGTTTACTTGAAATTCTCACCTTTGAAAGGTGTAAGGAGTCTGGGAAGTTTAGTCCCCTGTTTTGTAGGCCCATATGAGATCTTGAGACGTGTTGATAAGGTTGCTTATGAGCTCGAGTTGCCTAATGAGTTGGCATCGGTGCATCTGATTTTCCATGTCTCTATGTAGAAACAAGTGTGTTGGAGATCCGATTATCATAGATCCCTTAGAAGAGCTGGGAGTTAATAAGAATCTGTCTTATGAAGAAGTACCAGTTGAGATCTTAGACCGAAAAGTTAAGAAATTGAAGAACAAGAAATTTGCTTTCGTGAAAATGTTTTGGAGGGATCTTTTAGTTAAGGGTGTTAGTTGAGGGTGTCACTTGGGATGCCGAGGCAAATAAGATGTCCTAATATCCTAATCTTTTTTCCTCCTACTCCTCTTTTAGCTTGAGATGAAGAGTTCCCCATGGTTTGTTTTTTGTGTGAAGTCATGTGTCTTTTAGATGTTTTCATGATTTCCTTATGTTGTGCATGTTCATGGAAAGCTTATGTTTAGAAACAAAATGAGTTTGCATGATTGATTTTCCTCATGTTATAGTGCACTGGGTAAGAGTTACCTATAGACTTAATGAGATGAGTTGTGAAACATTCCTTAACTTGGAGTTGAGAGATTCCTCCTTGGATGAATGTTACGAGTATAGATTGCATATAGGCTCCATGACATTGTATTGACCATGCATTTAGCTTGGAGATGATAGTTCCTCATTGAATATGAGAAATGTTAAAATTTCATGCATTTTGGGTTGTTAGATGTAGCTCCTACCTTCCATGTGATATATTGAGCCTCTTTAGCTTGGAGTTGATGATTCTTCCTTGGTTGTGTGTATTTAGATGTGTTGCTTGCATGATGGGTTGCTAGTCTTGAGTCGTTTCCTTTAAGAAGTACCTAGAATTCCATTTGAGGACGAATGTTCACAATGAGGAGATAATGTAACACCCCAAATTAAAGTTATAGGACATAGCATGTTAGAACTCCAAGATGCCACTTCCTAGGGACCAACCACGGCTCTTCGGTGAGTCCATGACCCATTGGTGGCCCCATGGATGAGCACCCAGAACACTTCCTAAGGGAGTAACCATGCCAGGACCCATACCCTATTGATGGGTCCACGGCCCGTTGTTAGGGGTGTCGTAGGTAGCCAGCAAATTCTCTTACAACCAACCACGTTTAACTAGGACGGACCATTGGTCCATCCACGGCCCGTCAACATGGTCTTATGGGTCACCCTGGGCGGCTATTTTTAGGGGTACAATGGCACTTTCCAGTTTTAATTAAAATTAAGTGGTGTCGTTTTACCCTAGCCTAGACCACCTATATGAGTACTTTAGACCCTTAAACTAAGTCATTCTCTCAAACTCACCAAAAGAATTGGTAAATCGTAACCATTCATGAGTGATGATGTGTCTTGGACTAGTGAAGAAGTACTTTTCCATGAATAGCATGAATATGAGTGATTAATCCCTAAATCAAAGTTACGTAGCTATGATGAAACAAGATTACTTCAAGGAAGTATTGTTTATTGTTATGAGGTTACTTGTTATGATGTTAGATTGTCTTGTAGTATAGCATGAGTTGCCTTCCTTGATATGCACGAGTAGAGGTGGATGACCTATGTATTGAGTAAGAACAAGTTGAGGTTACTTATGAAGTGCTCCTCTTATGATATGATGATTTATGTGCACTGAATATGCATATGACTTATGTTATTATCTCTTATGATTATGGTATATGTATTATGTAGATTAATGCCTATGTTATGGTTATGTTGATGATTTATGCTTGCCATCATATTTAGTACATTGTTGTACTAATGCATACTATTGCCTACATTATTATCAGATGTAGGGTCCGACGATATTGACTTCCATCCCTGTGGCAAGGTTCATAGTAGAGCAGGGAGTGAGGATTTGGTGAGTCCTCATAGCATTAAGGATTTTATCACCTTTCCTTTATGTCTTTCTTTTATATTTTAGAACTATTGTATGGGTTGTGTCCCTAAGACTATTCATGTTTTAGATGTTTTGAGACAAGTGTTATAGACTTTCGCTTCATTTTATGAATGTATGATGTTATTCAATTTTTAAAAAAAATTCTGAACCATTTTCTATTACTTTATGTTATGATATGCTAAGGGGCATGTATGAGGCCTCTCGGGGTCTTGTACGCCATGTTACGTCTAGGGTATACCCCTGGTTCGTGACATTGGTGATGGGTTGACTTATCCATATTGAATAATTTTAATTATGAAAAAGGGGTAATAAAAGGCAATGAGATTATTTATGTTGTATCAAGATTGTGTTGTTGTGAATTGTGCATTATTATGAATAAGGTAATTTCCTCATTATTTATGTGAACATGTCATTTGTGTTGGTTTTGAGACGTGGTTGTGATAAGTGTTATCTGAATTGAGGAAGAATAAGAAATTAAAGAGGATTTACCATTTCGAGAGATATGTAGCGCTGCGACATATACTTTTATTGAGGGACAAGTCACATGCCATGACGAATTCTATTATCGAAGGACATGTTGCGCACTGCGATAGTAACTATTATCAATGGACGTATCGCACGCCGCGACGCTACCTATTATCGAGGGACGTGTTGCACACCGCAATGGTAACTATCACGCCCTGAAGGTACCCCCAGGATGCAGACATGGGACCTAGGATCACGAGTGATCCCAAGTTAATCCTACTGGCATATCATAAGTATACTAAAAGATAAATGAATTAAGAAAGTACTATGCAGAAGCTTAAAACATCATGTAAACTGAAATGATGGGGAATACCCATTACTATCTGAATAAATGAACTGTTAGTTCAATGACAACTGATATATCAAACTCCAAAGATAAAACTGAAACTAACTATGTTTGAAATAAAGCCTCTAACTGACTAGAGATGTTGGGGCATGCCTCAGCTAAATATAGCAAAACTGAAACTAAAGACTAAAAGTAGAAAGATAATCATGTCAATCGTCCTCGAAGAATGAGGACTCACAACTGATGTTGGTAACTGGATATCGGGAAGCGATCTATGCGTTATCTGAATGCTAAGGACCTAAACCTACATCACCAGAAGATATAACGTAGAGTATGCATCGGTACTTGAAAGGTACTGAGCATGCATGATTGAATAAAGCTGAACAAAACATATAACCGAACAAAGCGGTAAAGCCATGATATAATTTGAACATAATGAATACTTAATATACTGAACATGAACTAACTGAATGCAATACCAAGTTTACAACATGTTGAAACTGAATACTGAACTATAACTGGTAACCTAGTCAATGCAATAGAATCTGACTATGGGAGCTACTAATAACTGACATAAAACCACATGAGCTAAATGTGGAGTCCGATGTATACACCCATCGAGAGGACCCAATATAACCTGCCAGAGGTATAGAGGCATTGATGGCATGATCACTAAACCGATGCCAACATAGGGAACTTAAAACTTACGGGGGCATGTAGTTTTTGGACTTGAGGGTGACTGAACCTAGTCCAACTTGGTATAAAGCCTACTCCCAAATGAATATATGAAATTTATAACATAACTGAAGTAAACTGGATATCTCAATAATTTGACAAGAAAATCTTAAAATGCAACATGTATATCTGATAATAAAACATTCAAAAACTGAGGCGTGTATATCTCCTTATCTGTCCTAGCTAATGTAATTCACGAACTAAAAGAATTAAATAACTAGGGTTATGAGTTTATGCATGAATCAGGGCAAAAACAATACTACTATATGATAATCTGATTAGGAACAGTTAAGTGAAGTTTGGGGACTTCAGATGGTCCACATCCTTCCTCAACTCAGAAACATCGTCTTTCAAAGCCGTAACCTCAGTAGTAACCCCATGTTCTCTCTCACAAGCCTCTACTCTCGTTGTGAGAGCATTAATGGATGTCCGGAGGGGTGTCAAAAAGATAAATGGCTTGCTCAATCATCCAGGGCACCTCGGCCTCTAGCCTGGAAGACCGCACATCTGCAGAATGGGCTAGGTGCCCTATTTCGAGGAGCATGGCCTGAATGATTGGAGTCCTCGAGGAAGTGGTACTTGAAGCAGAACTTGGGGGACCTGGGAAGGAGTGGAAGTAGATGTACTTGAAGGCCCAGAGGTAGGAGTAGGCAAATCTGCCTCTGCAGGAAAAGACTTAACATCAACCTATGGGGATGTATCCACCGGAGTTGCTCTCTTCTTATCCGCCTCATCCCGTGTGTACTCGGCCTCTATACGCCGAATGTCGGTAAAGGATGTGGGTGTAATCTCAGCATCCCTCTTATCATCAAAAGGAACTCCAGCCCACCGACACAAATCTGTGATAAACACTAAGAATGGAAGGGATGTCTGGCGTTGTTTGGCCCTCATGGCTATCTCCTACTCTATAATTAATCCCAGATTCAGCCGCTTCATAGTAATGATGGACCCGAGATAGGCTATCTTTGGATGGCGGAGAATGGACTCATTCTGTGACGACATGAATGAGCTGCCCATGCACTCGAACCAATACCCAACCGCTATATTCACATCCTTCTTCTCAATAGGGTCCCCCACCTCAATCCACCTCTGGGTGGTGTTAAAAATGAGTAGAGCTAGCCAACCTTTCAAGTCATCCAGGTTCGGTGAAGTGATCATACTCTAATATGCGTGCTCGACGTATGTGGCCCTGTCAAAGATGGTATTTTTTCCATTGTTCTCGCATCGCACTATCCTCCCCTTGACCACTAATGACTCTACCGGTCTGAAGTCACTGGCCTTATTCTTACCCTTTGGTACCAAGTCACTGTATGATGTGTAAAACTCCCTGACAAATGTAGGAATATAGGGGACCATGGGGCCTGGTGAAGATCTTAAACTTGTGGAACTAAAGAGTGTCCCACGCCAAAGGGTACTTGTCCACCATACCATCCCTGGACAATCTCTTCTCCTCCAGAATGGTCCTCAATCCCTCGGTCGTTAGCCGATTGAGTAACGGGGGAGGAGGACCCTGAACTGGTGGTGCTGGAACCACCGTCTTTGCCAGAGGTGGCACTGTATCAGCAGCTAGAGGGGTAGACTTTTGGATCCTTGATGGATCTTGACGAGCCCTTGCACGAGTCTCTGCTCGCCATGACTGTAGTGGTTGGTTATCCTCAGGCTCATAGAATGTAGCCTGTGAATCAAAAGATACCCCTTCACTGCCGGAGTTGTGCTCCGGTCTCTCAACTACAGGCGCTCTGCCCTTTCCCTTGCCTCCTTTCGGAGGTGCGTTCTTGCCCTTTTTGTTGGAAGCAATTGCTCCCTCATTTATTATAATTCCACATGCTCGTTTGCGGGGAGGCATGCCACTTTCATCCCAAGTGGTCCTAGCCATATTTGCAAAACACATAGAAAATTGTTTAGAAATTATTCAAAATAGTTGTAGAATTCAAGTTGCAGAAAGACTCACCAAACCAGTCGGCGAGTCACTGAGTCACTTTGGCGAGCCAGATCGGGCTCACCTACAGGACTAGCTTAAAAAATTCCCAAAAATTAGGCAAGTCGGTGATATTTAGGGCCCTTCGATGAATCACCGACACTACTCGGCGAGCTTAGACTATCCCACCGAATATCATAGTGTGTTTTAGGGGTTAGAGGGGGAGAAAGGGCGACTACAAGAACCTTTCAACGAGCTCAGGCTTCCCACTGAAAATTACAGACTCCAATTGGCCAATTTAAGCAATTAAGGGCTATCAAAAGGGGATGTTGGCGAACTACCAAACCATTCGGCGAGCTCGACCCAACTCGCAAAACTGCCCAACATGCCAAATTTAAACCCAGTTTCCCAAATCAATCCCGCGGTGCCCGAAATCAATATCAAACTCACAGACTTCCCCCAATTTTCCAAAATTGGCCATTTGACAACTTTTGCCCTTAGAATGACTTCAACCGCTCCATCATTAGGCAAATTACATCATTTTTCTAAATTAGGGGTTACTCAGATTTCACCCAATTAGACCAAACTTAAAATAACTGTAACCCAACAATTTAGAGTCAATTTTAACGCATTAAAAATGAGGATTCATCATTTTAAGCAATTAGGCACAATTTCAAAATACAAAATAGGCAAACCAACATATATAACGCAATTTAAACATAGGCCCAACACACAACAACACAAATTTACCAAGAGCATTTGTGTTCAACTATTAATCTAGAGTTCGGGGTTCGGAAAACCAACCTTAATGCCGAATAGAGAATTTGATAAGCTAAGCGTCAAAGTAATCCAAATTCGAGCCGAGATCGAACACAAAATGCAAATAAAATGGGAAAATAATGAAGATCTAAAGTGCGGGTCAAAATGTACGGGGTTAGAAATGAGAGAAAGTGCAAAATGTTGAATTTTTAAACCTTTAGGACTTTTAAAACCTTTCAGTTCACTGCCCTTTCAGCGGTATTAGTCAACCACGCTGAACCACTCAGAGATGCGGCTAATGGTGACTTACCTCACCGAGTTTTACAGGACCTCCAGGAAATTCGGGCATCCAAATGGCGGACAAAATTAGGCTCGCCGACCTGTTCGGCGAGTCGCCAATTCAGCCATTGGCCCGCTGAATTTTACAGACTTACTCTTCTGATTTATGTGGGTCCAACGTCGGTCTAAGTCGGGCTCGCCGATCTCTTCGGTGAGTCACCGACTGGAATCTTGGCTCGCCAAACTAAACATTATCAAACACATTCCACTTTTCAACATGCACAATCGACACCCATTATTCAAAATCAAATTAAAAGCATTAAAAGCTTAGGTTACCTCCCAAGAAGCACCTTAGTTAACGTCATGGCACGACGCAAGTACCTATTCAAGCTTCATTTTTTGGGTTTGGCGTAGTATCACTAAGCAACCCCTCTTGTTGTCTTGGGTTTAAATGTGAAGAAATCTGACCCTCTTGGGTCTCCAACTGCTTAATTGAAACTGAGTGAGAGGTCACCGTGTGATTATGAGTCGGCACATCCTCCATAATTTCTTTCAGAACTTTATCGGACCCTTCAACCTTGTTGAGAATACGTGAGAGCATGTCTTCCGTATGGCCACCCTCAGAATATTTAGGCTTTTGACGCTCATGGGGAGGAACATACCTGTCTTTCTCCCCCTCTCTTTCTTTCGAAGTGGCGTTATGATGACAACAATCTCTGTCACGGTCTCTCCATCCTTCATCTCAATTCTAACCCTGATTTCCACTTGGTCTTGGGTAGTTAGCACGGTAACCTACTCCTTGGTTTTTTAGGAAGTTAACTTCCTCATTGTACATCGCTTTAAATTGGGCTTCATCGGGGTTCACTCCACTAACACCCACAATATTAATACTCTTCGTACTAACACCCACGACATTTTTAGCTAAGATGTCCAGTTGGGTCATCCTCTTTGCCATGTTTTGGTCTCTCTCTTGATCTTTTTTTATCTGCTCCTTTGATATTCTAAAGTTGAGAGGAGAGACTTGGTCCTCAGGAATGTACCACACCCTGTTGATTTTGGTCATGCAATCAAGGAGTTGGGAAGCTACTTCATAGAGTTGTTGCATTATACCACCGGGAACAAGTTGATCAGCAACTCTTTTGTTCACCGAGTCAAGACTCCTATAGAAGTAATGCAACAACAAGTTGTTGGGAAATCCATTAGTTGGGCATTTCAGCACTAACTTCATAAACCTCAGCCAAGTCTCATGTATTGGCTCACCTTCCAAACATTTGAAACTTTTGATGCTATCCCTAAGCATCATCATCTTTGACGGAGGGAAAAATCTCACTTGGAACACTGTGATCAGCTCCATGCAAGAAGTGATGGAATCACTTGGAAACTCAGCAAATAATTTGCTTGCCTCGCCCATTAGAGAAAATGGGAACAACCTCAGTCGGACCAATTTTTGCGATATGTTCTTGCAAGAGAACGGTCCACACACATCGACAAAATATCTGATATACTTATGGGGATCCTCTGAGCCAGACTTCCGAATAAACCCTTCAGTTGAAGGAGCTCAAGTATGGTACTTATGATGTGAAAAACTGTATTTTCTACCACTAGAGGCAAATTAATGGCCCCAACACCACCCATTTGGACTGGGTCATTGATGTCATTGAGGTTTCCGACATCATCTTGGTGGCCCACTTGGCTACCATTACTGTCATTATGCTCATCTCCTCCTATGTTTTAACACAAGCAACAGAAAATCAAAAACAAAAATAAGTAGATTCATCTATAACAAAAGAGAACACAATTCAACTTCACCAAAAGAATTTCAAAAAACACCATTCCCCGACAGCGGCGCCATTTTGATTCAACGTTTCAAGCACACCTCATCCAATTCTAGAGGTCAACGATCATATATCAGTATAAAACCCAACTAAATGAGTTGGGGTTGAATCTCACAGGGAGTGGTACGTGTTTTAAATTCAATTGGGAAGTGCAAACGTGGTTTAATTAGCCATAGGTATCGAAATTATGAAAAAAAGACATTTATCAATTAAAGGGGTGACACAAATGTCTGATGGGGGTTTTCAGTTTTCAATTATCAACTACAAACAGTCACAGAAACTTCAAACTAATAATAGGGAGAAGGATTCTCGGGATGTGATCGATTATAGGAAAATATAGCCATATGGGTAATTGCAACAACTAGTAAATAGTTAAATATCAGTGAGTAGGCTAGACTATAAGGGAGATAGTTTTCTCTCGAACAACTACCCCGAATTAGCTGATTTCTTTCGAACATCAACAAATAGGACATTGAAGAACAACCCACACCTTAATTCATTCACTCTCTCGAACTAAATGTGTGGGATTAGGTTTAGGATTTACTCTCTCGAGCGAAACCCAACTCAACCCAATACCCACAAATCATCAATCAATAATCTTAGTTCTAAAACCTCTCTCTCAAGCAAGCCAAAAACACAAAGTTAGAATTTCATTTGCAACTACAACTCATAAATTAACCGACAATTAATGACTAAAATCATTTCAAAATAGCATTCAAACTAGTAATTAGCAATACCCATAAACTAATTCAATCCATAATTACATGATCACACACCAAGAAGTTTTAGGTAAACATTATAAAAAGGTAAAAACAATTACCGAATTAATTATCCATGAACTGGGTAAGAGTGATTTAGTCTTTACAATGCTTCAATTTATCAAATCTTCTAAACTCGCTTCAAAAATCTCCAAATTGAACTTCTCAAATTCTTCAAAACTATAAAAAAACTATAGAGAAAAGAGTTGTAACCTAAAATCGTCTTGTCCAATATGTATCAAGATACTAAACAAAATGTTCAAAATCTAATTTATAGTCGCCAAAAATAAGCTATGAATAACCATTTGGAGAATTAAGTCAGGCTCGCCGAACCACTCGGTGAGCCGCCCTTTGACCTATTCCATCACCTTTTGACCTTGGCCTTCAACATCCTCAAGTTCTATAACTTTGGGCAATCTAACTTTGCTTTGCGTAACTGCTCACTCATTCGTCGACTGCTTCTTTTTGTCACCGACTTGGTTTCTTTCCTCAGGCCTGGCACACTGGAACTTTAGGCGGTCTAACTAGCCACTCGGCGATTTGCCAAGTGCTCTTGGCGATCACCAAGTTTGACTTTCTAAGTTTCTTCAGTTTGTTCTGTTCCTTTTTGCCTGTTAGTGTCCTTGCTTTGTTCCTTTATCCATATACCTGATAATCAAGGGTTGAACATCAGTTTATGGCACAAATTAAGCATTTGAGGACACTAAATCTATATAAACAAAGCTCCAAATGAGTCCAAATCTTGTACTCATCAGATATGCAATTGTTAAAGTATTGTAGTTAAGAAGTGTGCTATGTAAATTGTGAACTGCTAGGTTGTACTAGATTTTTGCAGGTTGTAGTTGTGGTGAGGTTCGGTTGGGGTGATAAGGATTACCCACATTATGTTCCCTTAGCTGGTGTTTAGAAGTTTACTTGCTGAGTACCGTGTGGTTTGGTACTCATCCCTTGCTTCTACTTTTTTGTAGGTTACGAGACGGGATCTTTGTGATACTTTCTATTCTCTTCTTTTTGAGTCTTAATGTGGATATTTATGAGGTAACTGTTTGTCATCTCTGTAGACCTTTTTACTCTTATTTATAATGTTTTTACATTCTAGAAACAATTTAATTTGAGACTTGTATCTTTGTTTCAATTCAATTGTAATACTTTAGAGGCTTGTACACGTGACAACCAGGTTTTGGGGATTTAGCTAACTTAACTTGTTATTAAAATTAAAGGTTGGCTTTTAGGCCAACTTGTCTTCGTGGATAAGACGAATCCCATCACATCCATTTTTGGGTCATGACAAATGCATAGTCCCCTTATACTCTTACTCAATTCATACTTGAAAACTCTTTCTCAAAAACATATCAAAATCATATTTTAATATGATCATTGATGACTCGAGAAGTCATACTGTATAAACATTGATGGTATATCTAGATACCATACTGCTCATACATTGATGGCATACTCGATTGTTATACTAATCATGTTTTAGAAACTGTTTTCTCAAAATACATCTTTACTTTCTCAAAACTCAGTTTAAGAACTCAAGTGTTGGCTTTAATAAGTTTTTCAAAATTTATAACTCAAACGGTAGGGTTCATGAGGAATTATGGACATGAACGACTCAAATCAGGGATCTTAATAGCAATAAGGAAACTCAGTTCTCAGAACTCAAGACTGAAGAACTCAAGAACTCGAAACTCATAAGTTAATGATATTTCTCCTCTAAAAAATACTCAATTCATAGGGTTCATTATGAAATATAGACATGAACGAATCAACTGAATATTTTAATGCATAACATATAGAAATTCAATAATATGGAATAGAATTTCAAAAATAAATAGGAACTCGAGAACTCAAAATCAACTCATTTCAAGAATATCAAAACTAGGAGTAAAATCCTAGATTTCTTAATTACTAATCTGAAAGTAGATGTTGGTCATAAGGACGAACTAGTCCAACACTATAATAGCCTTCAATACCTGAAAGAACAAGGTTCTTGAAGAATCTTGAAGAAGAACTTGATAAGAAGCCTTGAAACCCTACCTTGAAGGAGAAAATTCAAGAAAACCTTTCTTGAGATTCTTTAGTTACTTTCTTGAAATCTCTATGGCGAAGAATTATAATTTTCATTAGTGATTCATAATTGTATGAAGGAACTTGAGTTGGAAAGAATGGAATTCATGGACTTACCTTGAAGAAGAATCTTGAAAAATATTGACAGAATCTTGAATGGAATCTTCTACTTTGATTTTTCCTTAGGGTTTTGCCTTAGGGTTTGAGAGAGAAGAGAATGATGTATTAAGGGATGAAAATAAGATTTTTTTGGGGTCTTTAATAAGTCAAGAAATTCGTTTAAGGTTTTTTTAGAGGTAAAAAGAAAAAAATAACCCTTTTTAATGTTTTCCCGTCGGCTAATTCGTCATTGCACTGTATCAGGTTACTAAAATGGTCATAATTTTTTACTCAAACCTCAGATTGTTGCGAAATTTGTGGCGTTGGAAAGAAGATTCAAATACCTTTAACTTTATAGGTTTTGGGCCACATAAAACTTTATATTCTAAGATATATGGATGTTTAAAGTTGTCCCAAGTAAAATCTTACATCAAAACATAATCTGTAAGAAAACTTTCAACTCAACTTTGTGCTAGGAGTTTCTAGTGAACTTAATTAATATTCAAAATCATTCCCACACTAAAGAATATACGTTTACACATATGTGCAATTTATGAATCACCCGATATGAACCTACAAGTAAATGAAGAATGATTTGAGTCTTAACTTAGAAATTTTCGGGGTGTTACGGTGACCATGTTATCATTTATGTACTATACTTCAAGTAATATTTTGATCTTTTTGATTAACTTAACATTTGAATTATCAATATTTCGTTATTTTCTAGAAACCTACTTTTTTTATTTACTTTTTCTTTGAACATTCAGATACCTACAAAAACTATTGTTTAGACAGAACATAAAGATTAACTAGTTTAATATATATGGTGTATGTGAGACAGGATTTAGTTAATTTTATATATATATATATATATATATGATTGGTTCTATTTGTATGTGGTTAGTATTAGATATTATGATCATTAAATTAACAATATAAGCTGTGTGAAATATACGACATAAAGGGACTGCTTGGTAGAAGGGTTAATGTATAAGAGGTAACTAATCTTGAGATTAATTTTATGAATAATTAATCCCATTATTAATCTATCAATGAAATGATATGTTGGTTGCCATTTTTATTGCATAGTCACATAAATTAATGTCAACTACCTTCATTTCAATTTGACTTGTCCTTTTTTGACTTGTTACAAAGTTTAAGAAAATTTAAAAAGTTCAATTTTGTGATCTTAAATTAAAGATATATACGTACATAAAATATACCAAAATTTAATCTTGGCGACTTACAAATATTATGTGAGAAGTAGAAATTAAAGAGTTACTAAAAAAGTAAAGAGACCATCTTTGTATAGACTTAAAAGGAAAATAAGATGATGAAATTGAAACAAACAAAGTTAGACTATAGTAACAAATTCTATCCTACCATAGAGGTTTGTTATTAGTTATCACATTTTTCATACCATAAATAAGTGAGTTTTTGTGGATGCATACAATAGATAAACTTAAAAGTTAATGATTTTCCTTGCGCACACACACATATATATATATATATGTTGCTTAAAGAAAAAGGCACCATAATACTATTGAGAACTATTAACATATATATTAAATATTTTTTTTATTTGTACAAGAATTGTATGTAGATATTTTGAGTGTAACATCAATGACCATATATTTAGTGTAATTCTACAAATGGGATGTAGGGAGCATATGATATACAAATTTTTATCCCTAGCTCTTTCAAGTAGAGAGACTGTTTCTAATAGAACCTCGACTTATAAGAACAATTATCAAAACATAATTGCAAGAATATCATGATAACCAAATAGCAATAATATTGCAAATGAAAAATTAAAGATGACAGCAAAACAAGACCAATGGAGCAAACAATAACAATTAAAATTAAGTTAAAACACTACTCATATAATAAATAATAACACTACTTATCAAGCGAAAACTAGCAGATGAGATATACCCCCTACTCTTTTCTTTAATGTTGTTAGACTACTCGACCATCTACTAACCCTTCTACCGTAATTTTTGATTTTCACACCTTTCTTTATAAAGTCACATCCAACGACAATAACATCATACATATATAAGTTGTAACAAACCAATATTCTATCAAACATGTGTTTATTGTTGGGAGTGAACTTACACCATTGGAAATGAAGAATATTATTGTAGCATCTAAGAGTGCGAATGTAACAACCTGTTCTTGTCGTTATAGTAAAGCCATCGGGTAAAACTTTTGGGCCGGAAAACTTTTTCGTAGTAACTTGAGAATTTCTAGTCTAGTCCAGATTTGGATGAAATCGGAGTCAGTAAGGTCTAGGAAAATTTGGTAAAATGTGAGATCTAATAAAATATTTGATTGGTTGAGGGGATAGCTAAGATGTAAAGGAACTCGTACGACTTAACGGAATTGAATTCGAGCGAGTAAAACTCCCAACACTGATGTTAGCGTGAACGGGTAGTTTCTGAGTGTCATGGGTTGAAGGTGTGTTGTGAAATGGGGGTTTGAAACTCTTAATTTAGCTCTCTGTTTCCGTACAAGAAGCTAGGGCGGAATTATTCCCGCCAGAGTGGGATTATTCCCAATAGGGCGGGGACGCTACTGCGGGAAGGGGCCCACCATAGCGGGCCAGTCGTGACTTATGTCAGAAATAAACCCCAAAAATGCCATTATTCTACAAACTTCATTTTTGAGAGCTAGTAAAGGACCCCAGGTGAGTTCTCGACAATTTTCCATGAATTTTTGTGCTAAAGGTAAGGTTTTGACTCCCCTAATCCATTTTTTAATTCGTAAAACTTAGAATCTTGACCATATATTGTTAGGGGGAGGGTTTTGAACTGTTTGGATAGTGGGAAAAGCCCTAGCTGCACCTTAGGATCATAATTTGGGTCTTGATTTATTGAGTTTGTCCTAATTTGGGCATATTAGACCTTAATTATTGATCCCCGTATTGATTTATTTTTTGTAGACCTAGAGCAAGAGGAAAGAGTCCGAAAAGGGAAGAATAAAGTTTCTTAGGAGGGTTCAAGCTTTGTTCAAGGTAGGTTATGGTTGTGATTTCATGTTGGTGTGATGTATGTTAGTAATTACTTCATTTTAATGCATGTATGTATGCAAATTTTGCATTATTGATCACACTAATCGTAAATGAGTATGAATGAATGATTGTATGCCATGAATCAACACTTGATTATATTATTATGAGAATGTACATTGTGATTTTGATTCTGGCTTGTTGAATTAATCGGGTGTTACGTTCCAACATACTAACTTGGATCGGGTTCCATGTTCCAGTGCATATATGGGATTGGGTGTCACGTCCGGCACACTAACTTGGATCAGGTACCACGTATCGGTACACTAATAGTTTGGTTGTGGGTTCCATGAGAGGATAATTGACTTCTTATATTGATGTATTATTGAGAATATGGAATTGTTGTTGATTCTGAAATGATGCATGATGTTGTATGTGTTCGGTATATGCCTGTGTTATTATGTTGTGGTTACTTGAATATGTTTCACTTATTGGAATAGCCGGGTGATCCTACCAGTACACTTTGGTTGTGTACTAATACTACACTTGCTCTTTGTTTGTTGAGTATAAGGCATCTTCAGGTGGCTACTAAAAGACCTCGTTTAGAAGACCAGTGATCGATTCAAATTCAAGGGTGAGCCAGTTCTTCCAGGTTGCCATGAGTTCTCTATGTTTTACTCCACTCTTTTCAGACTCAGACTTTCTAGTTAGTTATTCTTATGTTTAATTGGATTGTACCCATTTCCTTTAGACTTATGTTCCTTGTTAGAGTTTTGGTACATTGACTCTCAGGTTCTAGGGGTATTTTCCGCAATGTTTTAGTTTGATGGTTAGACTTTTTGCAGTTTATCGGAACTCTATTTGACTCTTGCATTTAAACCTACTTTCGTATCTGTCATGCCCCGAGCCTACACCCTGGGGTGGACTGGCACACGAGAACCATTGCTGGCCCCAAGCAAACCCTTGGCCTAGCTTACTTACTCAACGGAAGACTTAAACATAAGAAATAGTCTCGAAAGGGAAACTCATGCAATGTCTTAAAGAAATATTAAACTTAGCCAAAATGGCAACTCAAGTCTTAAACGTATACAACTGAAATGAATAAGACTAAATAACTATAACTATATATCTATAAAGCCTCTAAAACAAAGAGGGATGTCGGGAAAAGACCCCCGATTATCCTAACAACTGATATACTAGAAAGAAAAGTAAAAGGAGTCCTCCGGAATGCATGGAGGCTCAACAACTAACTCTGAGTGCCTAACTGAATCAACTGGGCATTGGATGATGATCCTGTTTACCTGTGTCTACATCATAAGACGATGTAGGCCAAATGGAATCGGCACATTGAATGTACGAGTATGCGAGGGGAATACTAAACATCACATAAGCTTGAAAGGAATCTGAAAGAAACATTTACCTTGGCTTTACTCAACTCATGAATAACTTAACTCAATATAAAGAAATAAAACATATGCAATATATGGAGATCTTGTAAAACAATAGAAAAAAACTTAGTTCGTTATAGAAAATGCAATAACAAACTCAACTTTACTCATATAATAAAGTAATATAGTTTATGTGGGAGTTTCTCTAACCGACAACCACCACTATGAGCCTAAGTGGTGATATAGCGTCTTACCCACGCTGCCCGAACTGTTCTATACTTTTCCTTCATATAGAATGCCCTAACTAAGAGGATACACTAGTCTATGCTTACAAGCACTTAAGAGTCATCTAAAAAGTATGATCTTTTACCACCCATGATGGCTACATGGTTTATGGAGACTTGAGTTATTATGAACTAGCGTCCCTATATCGGTGTTCAATACTACTCCCAAAATGTACTTAGCTCATATGTTTTTAAAATAAAACTTCTTTCTTTGATTTGAGATAATTACTCAAAACTTAGCTTAAAAGATCTCTTGGAATCGATGTTCCCTTTCTAGGCCAAATGTGAAAACATTTCTATCTTTTGGGAATACTTAGTTCCCGTATAATATTTGAAGAAATGAACTTTATTCTTAAGTCTTTAGTCAACTTGAAACTTATGTCTTAAGACAAAGTTAAAACGTTTGCAAAAGACTTTTGAAAACTTTTATGAACTTCTCTTGACTTGCTTTTTAACTTCTAGACTTGACTCTTAACTTTCCTTGAATTGAATTATGGATTCAAGGTTCTACTGATGATTTCATAATGTTTAGATGTACCTTAGAGTGTTGGAATCAACTACAAAACATAGGTACGTTGCTAAGGAACTAGTACAGAAAGATGGAGAAGAATTGGGAAGAACTGGCGTCCCTGGCGCTATGAGAGGTGCGGGGCGCCAGAGGGTAAAATTAAGAGGCTTATTTGCTGCACTCTAGATGGAACGGCGCCCCAGAGGTCAACATTCAGAGGTCCCTTCTTGGGGCTCTGAGAGGGGCGGCACCCCAGGCCCGTTCCCCAGGTGAATCCGACTTTTCTCCTTCGTTTTTCAACTCCAAACCCTCTAATTTCACTTGGTTCTTTCCTTAAATACTTAGAAACAACTAATTCATCAATATATGCAATATTTAACTAGAATTCACACCTAAATACATGATACAATCTCAAGAAACTTTAACAACAAGAACCCACAAGATTTCAATGGAATTATCATTAAGAACTCATAGGATTTACTTTCAAAACTATATTACTTTACTGAATTGAATCATGATTGGCATGCTATGTGATCTCACATACCTCGTAGAATTGAATCCTTGGCGAAATCCACAACCAAACTCGAACGTTCTTGATTTTTCTTCTCCTTTCTCCTCTTTTCTCTTTTCTCCAAACCCTAGCGTGAACTTCAACTTTTCTAAACTGAATAAAATCTGATTTGACCCCAATTAAACTCCTAAAAACTGATTAAAATAATATGTTAAAAAAAATACTAAAATACCCTTCCAAAATCCGGTTTTAGACTTTCCTTATTTGAATAACCTACCTTCAAATGATCATATCTCACTCATACAAACTCGTAATCGCACAAACTTGGCAGGGTTGGAAATATTATTCCAAGATCTTTCCTGTGATATCTGGAAACACACCAAACTCATCCTGAGCTAGGAGTTATGGTTGTTTGAAGTTGACCAAAAACTCAACTTAACAAATTTCCAGATTTTTATATTCTGTGCAAAAATGGCTATTTCCAATTCTTAACTTCTTCCTAGTTCTTTCAATTTGTGAGATGTTACAATATCTCCCCATTCGGAACATTTATCCTGGAATGAGATTACTCTTACTAGGCTAAGGGTGTAATATCAATCATTTAGTTCAAACACCCAACAAGCAAATCTAACACATCAAGTATATAAATTATAGAGTACTAAAAAGAGAAATAGTACCTTGATGTGGAACTTCTCCGGTTTCAAATAGATGTGAATATCTCTTCTTCATATTTTCCTCAGCTTCCCAAGTAGCTCATCAACAAATTTCCTCCAAAGAACTTTGACTGATGCTACCTCCTTAGTCCTCAACTTGCAAACTTGGCGATCTAGAATTTGAACTAGAATCTCTTCATAAGATAGGCTATCCTTGATCCCAATATCTTCAGTTGGTATGATCAATGAAGGATCGCCCATGCACTTCTTCAACATGGAGATGTGAAATACCGGATGAACCGCTGGTAACTCTTCTGGTAGCTCCAACTCATAAGCAACATTGTCAATCCTCTTGGATATTCAATAAGGACCAATATACCAGGGACTAAGCTTCCCATTCTTACAAATCTCATATCACCCTTCATGGGTGAAACTTTTAAGTACACCCAATCATATACTTCAAAATCTAACTCCTTTCTCCTAACATCAATGTAGGATTTCTGACGACTCTGCACCATTTTCAACCTCTCTTGAATCACTTTCACCTTTTCCATAGCTTGATGAACTAAATCTGGTCATATCAACCGAGCTTCACCAACTTCCAACCATCCAATAGGAGATCTGCATCTTCTCCCATAAAGAGCTTCATAAGGAGCCATTTGGATGCTAGAGTGATAACTATTGTTGTAAGAAAATTAAATAGGAGGTAGGTGATCATCCCAATTAGTTGAAATTAATCACACAAGCCATCAACATATCCTCTAAGGTTTGAATAGTACGCTTTGCTTGCCCATATGTCTGAAGATGAAAGGCAGTACTTAAGTTCACCTTTGAACTCAAGCCTTTTTGGAATGACTTCCAAAACTGTGTAGTAAATTGTGCACCTCTGTCTGAAATAATGGAGACCGGAACCCAATGAAGTCTTACCACCTCTTGAAGATACAACTTAGCATAATCTTCTGCTGATTGGGTAGTTTTTACCAGCAAAAAGTGGGCGGATTTTTTCATTCTATCGACAGTCACCCAAATAAAATCATGTTGCCTGCGAGACCTTGGTATACTTGTAATGAAATCTATATTTATCATCTCCCACTTCCATTCCGGAAGTTCTATATTCTGAGCCATACCACCAGGCCTTTGGTGCTCAACTTTAACTTGTTGGCAATTCAGACGCTTCGCAACAAATTTTGTAATGCCCTTCTTCATACCGCTCCACCAATACACTTCTCTCATGTCACGATACATCTTTGTGGAACCCAGATGAATGGAATATCTAGAGCTATGAGCTTCCTCCACGATCCTCTCTTAGAGTTCATACACCATTGGTACACACTATCTACCTTGATACCTCAACACGCCATCTCCCCTTTGTTCAAAAGCCATTACCTTTTGCTTATGAATATTTGCCTTCAATTCAAGAAAAATTAGGTCTTGATCCTGCTTTCAGCCTCATTAATCACCATTACTCCTCTTTATGTGGAATCCATTAGTCGAACTCCCAAGCATGCAAGTCTGTGCACATCCTTTGCTAGTTCTTTCTTATCTTCCTCAAAATGAGCGGTACTACCCATAGGCAACCTGTTCAAGGCATCAACAACAACATTAGCCTTACCTGGGTGATAAAGAATACTCATGTCATAATCATTGAGTAATTCTAACAACCTCATTTGTATGAGATTAAGCTCTTTCTAAGTAAACACATACTGAAGACTCTTGTGATCAGTGAATACATCTATATGAACACCATACAAATAATGACACCATATCTTCAAATCAAATACTACAACATCCAGCTCTAAGTCATGGGTTGGGTAATTTTTCTCATGAACTTTCAACTGTCTGGAGGCATAAGTTATAACCTTTTCATTCTCCATTAACACACAACCCAAACAAACCCTAGACGCATCACAATAGACTACAAAGCCTTGCGTACCTTCTGGTAAGGTTAACACTGGGCAGTAGTCAACCTTTTTTTCAATTCCTGAAAACTTTTCTCACAAGCTTCAGACCATTCAAACTTCACTGTCTTCTGAGTTAACTTCGTCAAAGGGGATGAAATAGATTAGAACCCATCTACGAACCCTCTATAATAGCCAGCCAAATCCAAGAAAATCCTAATATCAGTTGGAGATGTGGGTTTAGGCCAATTTTGCACTGCCTTATTTTTCTGAGTATCAACTTTAATTCCCTCTCCAGACACAATGTAGCCTAAGAATGCCACAGACTCAAGGCAAAACTCACACTTAGTGAACTTGGCATACAACTCTCTAACCTTTAGAGTTTGAAGAACTATCTTGAGATGACGAGCATGATCTTCCTCATTCCTTGAATAAATTAGTATGTCATCAATGAACATGATAACAAACATGTTTAAATAAGGTTTTAATACTCTACTCATAACGTCCATGAAAGCTGCAGGCGCACTGGTAAAACCAAAGGACATGACCAAATACTCATAATGACCATAATGGGTCCTGAATGATGTCTTTGGAATATCACATTCCCTTACTCTTAACTGATGGTAGCCCGATCTGAGGTCTATCTTAGAGAAATATGTGGCACCCTAAAGTATCATCAATCCTTGGAAGAGGATACTTATTCTTGATGGTAACCTTGTTCAACTAACGGTAATCTATACACATCCTAAGGGAACCATCCTTCTTCCTCACAAATAAAACCGGAGCGCCCCAAGGTGAGACACTTGGTCGTATAAAGCCCTTATCAAGGAGATCTTTCATCTACTCATTCAACTCTTTTAACTCTGCTGGTGCCATTCTAAATTGAGGAATAGATATATGATGAGTATCTGGAAGAGTGTCTATACCGAAGTATATCTCTCTCTCTTAAGAGGGACTCCAGGAAAATCATCTGGAAAGACTTTTGGAAACTCTTTTACAACTAAAACTGACTGAGTATGAGTTATCTCAACACTAGAGTCACTAACTCGGACTAAGTGATAGACACACCCCTTAGAAGCTAACTTTCTTTCCTTAAGGTACGAAATTAAATGACCCTTGGGAACTGTTGAACTATTTTTCCACTCTAAGACTGGGTAATTTAGAAACTGAAACTTGACAACTCAAGTTCTACAATTAATTGAGGCATACTAGGAATGAAGCCAGTCCATACCAAGAATAACATCAAAATCTACCATGTCTAACTCAACTAAATTAGCCATGGTACTCTTGTGATTGACGGAAACGGGACAATCATGATAGACTTTCTATGCTAGAATAGGCTCACCAACAGGTGTAGAAACACTGAAGGGCTCACTAAGTTTCTCAGGAAGAACATCAAAATTCATCCCAACAAACAGAGTTAGAGAGGATAAACTCGCTCCTGGATCTAGCAAAGCATAAACATTAAAGTTAAAGACTTGGATCCTACTAGTGACAACATCTGGCGAATCCTTTTGCTCTTGGTGACTAGTGATAGCATAAAGATGGTTTCTTCCTCCGCCTGCCCCTAAAGTAGCTCCTCTAGATGCAGCTCTGTCTGGCGGAGCAATTGAAGTAAACTGCGCTCTATTGCCTGCATTACCATTACATTTCCTGTTCTAAGGACACTCTCTCATAAAATGACCATTCTGACCACACTTGAAACAACCAGTGGAGCCATCACGACACATCCCTGAGTGGTTCCTACCACACATAGCATATGCAGGAGGCTTACTACCCCATTGTGCCATACTTTCCTAAGAATAGACAAGTTTAGCTCTGTAATTCTGACAATTGTACTCACTCTTGTTCTTTGGTGCAGGTTAACTAGCAGATGATGGAGCAAGTCCATTTTGTTTCTGTTCGAAGGAAGACCGGTTCGCATTACTCTTCTGCTTCCCAGACTCATTTCCGGTCTTAGCTCTCTTATTCTTAAACTTTTCTCTATCCTTTAGCTTGTCCTCCTCAACTTGTTGAACATGGATCATCAGCCTTGCTATGTTCATATCCTCTATCAGCATGGATGTCTTGCCTTCCTTACTTGACAAACGAGACAACTCATCAACAAATAAACTCAATTTGCTCCTCATTTCAACCCAACTCACAATCAATTATGCGCAAGCATGAGTTAGAAAGAAATTTTATAGATATGAACTCTATTGCACGAAATGAGTAAGAAAGAAGTGAGAACATTCCTAAGTGTTGCAGCCTCCTAATTATAGACGTGGAGCTCTTCACATCGATAACTAGGACTCTATAGACACGGCTTCATAGACTCTCTAGGACTGTTCAACTTTAGGCTTTGATACCATGTTTGTCACACCCCGATCCTACACCCTAGGCGGTACTGGCACTCAAGAACCATTGCTGGCCCCAAGCGAACCCTTGGCCTGGCTTACTTACTCAACGGAAGACTTAAACATAAGAAATAGTCTCAAAAGGGAAACTCCATCAATGTCTTAAAGCAATATTAAACTTAGCCAAAATGGAAAATCAAGTCTTAAACGTATACAACTAAAATGATAAGACTAAAGAAATATAACTATATGTTTATGATGCCTCTAAAATAAAGAGGGATGTCGGGACAAGATCCCCGTCATCCTAACAACTGAAGTACTAGATAGCAAAGTAAAAGGAGTCCACTGGAATGCAAGGAGGCTCAACAACTAACTCTGAGTGCCTAACTGGATCAACGGGGTGCTAGATGATAATCTTGGTTACATGTGTCTTCATCATAAGACGATGCAAGTCAAATGGCATCAGTACATTAAATGTACGAGTATGTGAGGGGAATACAAAACATAACATAAGCTTGAAAGGAATCTGAAAGAAACATTTACCTTGGCTTTACTCAAATCATGAATAACATAACTCAAAATAAATCAATAAAACACATGCAATATATGGAAATCTTGTAAAACTGTAGAAAACAACATAGTTCGTTAAATAAAATGCAATAATAAACTCAACTTTACTCATATAATAAAGTAATATAGTTTATGTGGGAGTTTTTCTAACCGACAACCACCACTACTAGCCTAAGTGGTGATACAACGCCTTTTCCACGCTGCCAGAACTGTCCTATACTTTGCCATAATATAGAATGCCTTAACTAAGTGGGTCTACTAGTCTATGGTTAAAAGTACTTAGGAGTCATCTAAAAAGTATAATAATTTACTACCCATGATGGCTACATGGTTTATGGAGATTGAGTTATTATGAACTCGCGTCCCCATATCGGTTCTCAATACTACTCCCAAGATGTTCTTAGCTCATATGTTTTTAAAACGAAACTTCTTTCCTTGGTTTGAGATAATTACTCAAAACTTAGCTTAAAAGCTCTCTTGGAATCGATGTTCCCTTTCTTTCTCAAATGTGAAAAAATTTCTAACTTTTGGGAATACTTAGTTCCCATATAATCTTTGAATAAATGAACTTTAATCTTAAATACTTAGTCAACTCGAAAACTAAGTCTTAAGACAAAGTTAAAACGTTTGAAACCTTTTATGAACTTCTCTGGACTTGCTTTTTAACTTCTAGACTTGACTCTTAACTTTACTTGAATTAAATTTTGGATTCAAGATTCATGATCTCATGTTTATGGATGATTTCATCATGTTTAGACGTACCTTAGATTTTTGGAATAAACTAGAAAACATAGGTACGTTGCTAAGGAACTAGTAGGAAAAGATGGGGAATAAATGGGAAGAACTGGCGTCCCTGGTGCTCTGAGAGGCGCGGGGTGCCAGAGGGTAAAATTCAGAGGCTGACTTGGGTGCTCTGACTGGCGCAGCGTCCAGAGGTCAACATTCAGAGGGCTCTTCTTGGGGCTTTGAGAGGGGCGGCGCCCCAGGCCCGTTCCCAGGTGCATCCGACTTTTCTTCTTCATTTTTCAACTCTAAACCCTCTAATTTCACTTGGTTCTTTCCCCAAATACTTAGAAACAACTAATTCATCAATATGTTCAATATTTACCTCTAATTCACACCTAAATACATGAATCAATCTCAAGAAATTTCAACAACAAGAACCCACAAGATTTCAATCGCATTATCATCAAAAACTCATTGGATTTACTTTCAACACTATATAACTTTGCTAAATTGAATCATGATTTGTGCGTGGGTGAACTAACCCAACACTATGTGATCTGACATACCTCGTAGGATTAAATCCTTGGCAAAATACCAACATTTCGCAAGACTTTACTAGACTCGTTTTGGTACACCACGGTCTGGGTCATGACAAATGTTGGTGTACCAAAACGAGTCTAGTAAAGTCTTGCAAAATGGTACAGAGACGTCTGTACATTTCTTCGAGAGGTTATAGGCCTTAAGGAAATCTCTGTATTTTCTCTTGTCTCCTTTCATTCTATAACTTGATTCCAATTGGTATATGATGATTTTAATTGGTATCTAATCTCCTTCACTCTTCTGTCCACAGATGGTTAACACTAGGTTCAACGGCGTCAGGCCCGTAGCTCTCGTCAATAAACCAATTGAGTAATCCTCAGCAAGAGGTTACAATCGAGGTAGGGGTAGAGGAAAAGCAAGGGGCAGAGGCTGAGGAAGGGTAGCACCTACTAGGGATGGAACTCCAGTTGAGAACGCTCCCACAAATGAGGTTTCTTCCGTGCACTATGAAAAGATAGAGAAGAATGAGGAGGTTGAGAATGACAAATATTTATATACCATGAGTTTACGGTATTTTTAATACATTTCACTTAAGATTTGTTTGTGTCTAGGACCTTTTTGTATTGGTTTTTATGTGTTTTTATCATGTTTTGCAGGAAAGATGTTTAGGCAAGGAAGTAAAGAGACAGCTGAAAGAAATGCAGAAAATGGCATATACGGAGGTGATCTACGGAGCGCAGGTTCATTGACACTCAGGGAAATCTTACCAAGTGTGGAAGACAAATCAGGGAAATCTGACCAAGTGTGGAACCACGGTGGCCATTGACGTTCCGTATATTAATATACGAACTGTACTGCTGAATCGTAGAATGTGACTGTGAGGGTTCCAGTACTTGATTTTTGGAGAATTCTAAGTATGAAGCTACGGAGAGGGATCAACGGACCGTAGATTTATCTATGGTTCGTACTGGTGTTTCGTCGTTTGCTTCAGAGAAGCTGATTTTTTGAAGCTAAAATGTTTTCTAAGTCCTGGCTGATGGAAGGGACTCACGTACCGTAGATCCATTGACGGTCCGTGAGTCAGTCTCGTGGAATGAAGACGCGTGCCTGAACAAACTTTTCTTATTTTGTTTCTCTTTTAATTTAGGACTTATTTTCTATAAATAGGGCATGTAAACCTCGCTTTTAGGGGTTAGACTTTATTATTTTTATTCTAGTTTTTGGCTTGGGAGGAAAAGTTGCAACTTTAGCAATTCTTATTTTTCTAAGCACCTTTTGGTGATCTTTATTTTGAAATTCAAGCTGAAAATTCTGCGTTTTTCTCTCTCAATTACGTAAGTTCATAATTCTTTCATCTAAAACAATGAATTGTATTCATATGATTATGGGTAACTAAACTCCACAACTAGGGTTGTGGGAACCATGAGCGATTAACAAAGTATGAATAGTAAATAAGCAATTCTAGAATAGTGTTTTACATGCATTGATAACTCTTTTGTTTAAAAGTATTTTTAACGGTACATAACGTTAGAACTCGCCTTGTTGCTACTTGTCGGACCAAGGAGGTAATCAACAAGAAAATAATTATCAACATAGATTTAGTATGATACTATCTAATAGTCTAGTGTCGATTGGTGCGAAGTAATAACTAAGCCAAACATCGATGTTATGTCTAATATGTGGTAAAGGTAAGGGTTAGTAAATTATACACACGTAGCCGGACCAAGGTGCGGGGTGAAATTCTCTACATGTCGGACTAAGGATTTAGAGATACCTAGCTTATCACTTTGCATGTAGTACACTAGGAAGGGATTGCTATTACTAGGATTACTGTGTTATGAGCTTGTGGGGAACACGTATACCCTAGTTAATTCTCTCATCTTGATAACAACCAAAATGGACTTTTGTTTACTGATTACTTTCTAAATTCTTATAATTTGTTTCACAAATTCCCCCATTTTAATTACTTGTTTCTTCAAGTAATTTGACTAAACGAATATAATTGTTGGTTAAAGTTAAGTCTAAACCATTTTCCTCGTGCGATCGACCCCAACCTACAAGTTGGGTTCTTTACTTGATAACGATCGCTTATGCTTCTTTAGGGAGGTGTAATTTGAGCATATCAAATTTTGTCATCGCTACCGGGGAAATTTTGGCTTTTAGATTAATTTTAACTACATTATTGAACTTTAGTCAAACATTTCCTAATTTTTACTTTTTCTTTTTGTTTTTGTCTCTCTCAAGTTCTGACTCTAGTGTATGCCAAGTACACGGAGCCAGGGTGAACCACTGACTCCTTACGATCCAGAGTTGAACCGAACTTTGTGAAGAATGAGCAATCAAGGAGTTCAAGTTAATCCTATCGGAGGCAATCTAGGTGATTAGTTGAGTTGCAACCTCCGAGGGTAGTTGGTGGGGATAACCAGGTTCCAGCTGAAAATCAATTGGGAGATGTATTGAGGGTGCAGGGTCCACCAGGCCCATGACTGCATGATAACTATAGGGGCAACGTCAATATTACTGACTCAGATGGACCTCTTTTCCTACCCCATTTGCCTTTGGGGCACACATTTGTAGTGACCAATAGCTTGATCCATAGGCTTACAGCGAGGGGCTTGTTCTCGGGGTTGCCATTAGAAGACCGACATGCTCACATAGCCAAGCTAAGGGTGGTTTGCAAGAGCTGAGTAGGTGGACCAGACTTGGATATGGATGTCATCGGATTGCGAGTGTTCCCTCTATCACTAATAGGTGATGCTGCTGTATGGTTCACTTAGCTTCCTTGTAACTCAATCTATACATGGAACCAACTAAAGGATGTGTTCTTAGCAAGATATTATCCAGTGTCCAAAAAGTTCAATCACAAAGATAAGGTCAACAATTTTGTGGCATTACCTGGAGAGTCTATGAGTAACTCTTGGGACAAATTCACTGCATTCGTAAGAGGTGTTCCGAATCACCGTATTGATGATGAGTCGCTGAAGGAATATTTCTATCGAGGTCAGGATGACAACAATAAAGCAGTGCTTGATACTATTGTTGGAGGTTCATATGGTGAGTGCACATACGCACAGATTGCAGAAAACTGGAGAAGATATGTCGCAACATTAAATCATAGAGCACTAGAAGGTCGGATACTGGGAGAATTGGCAGCAAGGTCAAGGAAACCAAGGTCAGAACTATGGTAATTACAACCGAGAGGGTCAATATCTCCAGGATTAAAACTTCAATTGCGATAACAACTATAACTGAAACAACTATGGCAACAGAAATGATCGGGTTGGACCTTATGTTCCCTCTTAAAATTAGGAATCTGGTACTAGGGAAACTGGAGGCAATATGGCACGTATTGAAGATATGGTGCAGAAGATGATGAGAAAATTTAATGCAACTGATGAGAATGTGAAGGAGATGAGAAACGACTTGTCTAGTATTGGTCAAAAGGTTGATGGCCATGCAGTGTTAATAAAGCATCTAGAGCAGCAGATGACTCAGTTGTTTACTACAGTGAACCCACGTCAACCTGGTACTCTTCCTAGCAACACCATCCAGAATCCAAAGAATGATGGTCATTGTACGGCAGTTACTACTCGAGGGGGTAATCAAACCATTGATCCACCTATGCTGTCTGTGGTGGATGTTGATATTAGAAAATAAGATGATGTGGTAGAGGTTAGAGAAGAGTCTGAGAATGCGACAACGAAGGAAGCAGAGATCTCTCAGAAAGTGGTCCCCGTACCTAGAACTCCACCACCTTTTCCACAGAGGTTAGTGAAGAAAACTGAAGATGGTAAATATCGCAGGTTTATTACAATGTTGAAGAAGCTTCCATCAACGTGTCGTTGATAGAAGCTTTAGAGAAAATGCCTGGGTATGCAAAGTTTATGAAAGATATGGTAACAAAGAAAAGGTCTGTGAGTTTTGAAGCTGATGATAGATTGCAGCATTGTAGCGCTATTGGTACAAGGTCTCTTGTGCAAAAGA
The DNA here is from genome assembly GCA_029582685.1 of Solanum piurae. Taxonomy (NCBI): domain Eukaryota; kingdom Viridiplantae; phylum Streptophyta; class Magnoliopsida; order Solanales; family Solanaceae; genus Solanum; species Solanum piurae. The sequence continues at coordinate 18,165 of JAJOOO010004859.1, read as the reverse complement.
AGGAATATCCTGGTGCCTTCACAATTCCATGTACTATAGGGTTGTTACACTTTGCTAAGGCATTGTGTGATATTGATGCTAGCATCAACCTCATGCCATTGTCTATTTATACGAAGTTGGGTCTAGGGGATCCAAAGCCTACTACGATGTGGTTACTTATGGCCGATCGAACCGTGAAAAGGCCCATTGGTGTACTCCAAGATGTGCTAGTGAAAGTGGAGTCGTTCATCTTTCCAACGGATTTTGTGATTCTTGATTGTGAAGTTGATTTTGAGGTTCCCATCATCTTTGGAAGACCATTCATTGCCACCTGATGTGCTTTGGTTGATATTGATAAGGGGCAGATGAAGTTCAGACTGAACAATGAAGAAACAACTTCCAATATTTGTAGGTCCATGAAGAAGAGTGGTGAGCTCCAAATGGTATCTTCTATAAATTGCAGAGTTGATAGTGGAACAGAAGTGCAAATTGAAGAGTGACTAGGTGTTGAGGCACTAGCAGCAGTTATGATAAATTTCGATAGTGATGATATTGAAGAGTATGATGAGTTGGTAGTTGCACTCGATAAGTGCGAATATCTTTCAAAACCAAAGAAGTATGAGTTAGACATGAAGAATCGTGAGTCCCCACCCGCGAGACCATCATTGTGAAAGCACCAAAATTGGAGCTTAAGGCTCCACCACCGCATTTGAGGTATGTATTATTGGGTAGAGATAATACTTTGCCGGTCATCATTGCGGAAAATTTAAATGCGCAACAAGTAGAGTGCTTGATGACTATGTTAAAGAGGTTCAAGAGAGCTATTGGGTGGACTATTTGCGGATATTATTAGGATTCCTCCCGGTATTTGTTCTCACAAAATTCAACTCATGCTAGATCACAAGCCTAGTATCGAGCACTAGGGAAGATTAAATCCACCTATGCAAGAGGTAGTTAAAAAGGAGATCATCAAGTGGTTAGATGCCAGAGTTATTTATCCCATTGTAGATAGTAGTTGGGTTTGTCATGTGTAGTGTGTGCCTAAGAAGTGTGGTATTACTGTGGTTCCAAATGAGAGAAACGAGCTTGTTCCAATGCGGCCCGTGACCGGATGAAGAGTCTACATGGATTACTGGAAGTTGAATGCGTGGACAGAGAAGGACCACTTTCCTATGCCATTCATGGACCAGATGTTGGATCGACTTGCAGGAAAGGGTTGGTATTTTTTTATTGATGGGTATTTGGGCTACAATCAAATTTCAATAATTCCGGAAGACCAAGAGAAGACCACATTTACTTGCCCTTATGGGACTTTTGCTTTTAAACAGATGCCATTTGGGTTGTGCAATGCTCCAGCGACCTTCCAGCGCTGTATGATGTCGATATTTTCTAATATGGTGGAGGACACTATTGAATTGTTCATGGATGATTTCTCTGTGGTAGGTGACTCTTTTGATCGATGTCTGGATCATCTGGCTGAAGTGCTTAAAAGCTGTGAAGACTGTAATCTGGTGATAAATTAGGAGAAGTGCCACTTTATGGTGAAATAAGGGATAGTTCTGGGTCATCGGATTTCTAAGAAGGGCATTGAGGTTGATAGAGCAAAGGTAGAGGTAATAGAAAAGCTTCCACCACCTATCTCTGTAAAAGGTGTTAGAAGTCTTCTTGGGCATGCAGGTTTCTATAGAAGGTTCATCAAGGACTTCTCTAAAATTGCTCATCCATTGTGCAAACTGCTTGAAAAGGAGTATAAGTTTGACTTTGATGATGCTTGTCTGAGAGCATTTGGAGATTTGAAGGAGAAGTTGGTCACTGCACCTATCATTATTTCACCGGATTGGGGACAACGGTTTGAGGTAATGTCCGATGCGAGTGGAGTGGCGCTTGGTGTAGTATTAGGACAGAGGAGAGAGAAAATTCTTCACCCTATTTACTATGCTAGCAAAGCTCTAAATGTGGCCCAAAAGAATTATACTGTGACTGAACAAGAACTTCTTGCGGTGGTTTTCGCATTCGAGAAATTTTGATCCTATTTTCTTGTTACTAAGGTCATAGTGCATACTAACCATTCTACATTGAGGTATTTGATGGCGAAGAAGGATGCAAAACCGAGGTTGATTAGATGGGTATTATTGTTGCAAGAGTTTGATTTTGTGGTAAAAGATAGAAAGAGGACCGAAAATCAAGTTGCCTATCACTTGTCCAGATTAGAGGAAAAGGCTATGCTAAATATTGGTGATAGGGCTGAAATTAATGATGCTTTTTGAGATGAACATGTATTGGCTGCTTCTCATGATTTGATTCCTTGGTTCGCAGACTTTGCTAATTATTTGGCAAGCGATTTGGTGCCCCTGGATTTGTCTTTTCACCAAAGGAAAAAGTTTATGCATAATGTGAAGAAATTCTTTTGGGATGAGCCTTACTTGTATCATAGTTGTGCTGACGGGATTATTCGGCGTTGTGCGCCCGAAGTTGAGATGTTGAGATGTTGAGTGTACTTGAAGCATGTCATTCTTATCCTGTTGGTGGGCATCATAGTGGTACTCGGACTGCGCATAAGATTTTGCAGTGTGGATAGTACTGGCCTACCATCCACCAAGATGCTCATGATTTCACCAAGTCTTGTGATCGTTGACAAAGAGAAGGAGGGATTTCAAAGAGGCAAGAGCTTCCTATGAATCCTATATTGGTAATAGAGTTGTTTTATGTATGGGGCATTGATTTTATGGGTCCATTTGTGAGTTCACATGAGATGAAGTATAATCTTGTTGCGGTTGATTATGTATCGAACTGGGTGGAAGCAGTTGAGCTCCCCAACAATGAAGGTAAAAATGTCACCGCATTTTTGAAAATGAACATCTTCTCCAGGTTTGGTACACCGAGGGTGATTATCTGTGATGGAGGTTCCCACTTTTGTAATAAGTTGTTCAAGGCGCTACTTGAGAAATATGGTGTCCGCCACAATGTAGCCACTCCTTACCATCCGCAGACTAGTGGCAAGTTGAAGTGTCCAACATAGAGATCAAACAGATTTTAGGTAAGACTGTGAATGCCAATATATCGGATTGGTCAAGGAAGCTCGATGATGCTCTATGGGCTTATCGCACTGCATACAAGACCACCATAGGTATGTTTCCGTACCAACTTGTATATGGGAAGTCTTGCCATTTACCAGTAGAGCTAGAGCATAAGGCTTTGTGGGGCTATGAAGAAGCTAAATTTGGATCGGGGTGCCGGATCTAATCAAAGAATGAATGACTTGAATATGCTTGATGAGTTTCCCCTAAAAGCTTATGAAAGTTCAGCCTTGTACAAAGAGAAGATGAAGAGGTATCATGATCAAAAAATTGAAAAGCGAGAATTTGTTGTGGGTGATCTTGTGCTTCTATTCACTTCTAGGTTGCACTTGTTTCCGGGCAAACTCAAATCCAAATGGACCGGGCCATTTTTTCTCACAAAAGTGCTCCCCCATAGAGAGGTTGATCTTGAGAACAGTGAAGGAACAAGGTTCATGGTTAATGGGCAAAGGATCAAGATCTATCTGGGAAACGCAGAAAGTGTGCAAGTAGTTGTTGAGGCCTATCATCTTGATGAAGTCTGAGTAATCAAGAGGCCTGCGTCGTGCCGCGATGTTAAATCAAGCGTTGTTTGGGAGGCAACCTAAGATGTATAATCTAGCCAATGATAGGTTTTTGTTTTCGATCTAGTAGTATTCTTTGTTTAGTTGATTCTCTGTTTGGATAGGTGTTTTAGTTTTGTACTAGTGTTGGCTAGAATTAGCATAGGGTCCGCATCTAAAAAGTGTCCAGAAAATGTAATAAGAAAGGCCTAATGGGTGCCACATGTGCAGCGATGAAAAGCAAAATCTACAGAAAAAGGTATGGTGCAGAGGTCTACGGACTCCATCGATGGTGCGTAGTTCATTCCACGGACCGTGAATGGTGTCCGTAGATCCCAGGTAAGGTTGCTGAATTTAAAATATAAATGTGATCTACGGTCCTCATCTATGGACCGTAGATTGACCCACGGACCGTAGATGGGATCTCGTGGTTCCAAACCCTACTCCTGCCTGACCCAAGTCGAACCCCTCCTATTTAAAATCCCCCAATTTTAAATCATCCCCACTTCCCTCCATTTACTCCCAAACCATTTCTACACTCCCCAAACTTCTTGAATCACTCCATAACTCACCAATTAATCTTCCTTTTCTTTTCCCCAAAATCCTAAATTCCCTTTCTCTCCAAAACTCCACTCATCCCCAAAACTCCCCACGAGGTCTGGTGTACGGGTTCGGTGAGTAAGGGAAAAGTTGTGGTATAGAAAGTGTCAATTCATCACACAATCACACCACTCCCACTGCTTGTAAGGTAATAGACTTTTCCCTCACTTTGAATTTTGGTTCATAGATTGAATATAAGAAGTCAGGAGTTGGGTCTTGACCTTGGGAAATTAAGTGTATGTACTTGCATGCTCAAATTTAAGTGCTAACACCCTTGGGACGATAGACTGTGATTGTGTTACCTTGGTAGTATGTTAAACCTGTCGAAATGCTAGTCTAAATGCAAGTTTCGACTTAGGGTTTCTCATATTTTTTGTGCAATTCCTGTGAACTTAGTAATTGGAACCCTTCGAATGACGAACTAGCATAAATTCGGTTGAGATGCATGATTAGATTAGGTAACATTGTTGAAATTGGTCAAATTGTGGTCAACATGAAGGATGCCTGAAACCTAGCACAGTTCCCATCCACGAGACCCCGTCTACAGACCGTAGATCAATCTACGGACCATAGATTAGGTCTGTGGTTGATGGTATGTGAAAATTTCACCAAGTATGGAACCACGGAAGTGGACTACGGTCCGTAGATCACACATATGTGGTTCCCATCAGAGACCAACTTCTTGGTACCTCTGATCTATGGAAGGGATCCACGGACCGTAGGTTAGCCTACGGACCATAGATTCCCACCGTAGGTGGCCACTGAAGCCACTGTCTGATTTTTTTTTTCTGTTCTTCATTTTTGTTCTTTCTTAGTTCTAAAATATTTTTGAGTGTGTTATGAGTTTATTTTGGTACTAATTACACATCCACAGGTATCATGGCGCCTAAGAAGCAAGTGACCTACTCCGAAAGGGGAAAATCAAAATCCGTGCAGCCTACTTTTAGGGTGATTGATGAAGACACGGCTGCAGAAAAGGATCCAACATATGTTCCACCAACCATGAGGACATCCCCTACTGCACCTCAGGCTACCCGAAATGTATCCCGGTAGGTGGTCACCGACGTAGTCACTATCTCCCAGTCTGATGAGGAGAACACACTGATCGGGTAACCGAATGGTTCTATTTCCAGTTTTGAGGCTGGTTCTACTTCTGGCTCAGAGTCTGCCTTTGCTTTCGGCTCTAAGACTGCCCATGCTTCGGGCTCCAGTTTTGGATCCACCACAGGCTCAGGGTCGCATGAAAAAGCTACCTCGTCTAATGAGGCAACTAGCTCAGAGTTAGTCCCAGCACCATGGAATGATGACCCTACTCCAGTGGCCGGCGAGCCAAATAGATTATGTGTTGAGGGGAAGTGGCAGATCTATCGTGACGCCAAGATTCTCAACAAGAAGTAGAAGATGGACTGATTGATCACTGAGGAGCGCAGAGTCCTTACTCGGAGCTTGCATACCGTACCAGAGATACACCATATTTTGAAACTACACAAGTGAGACTGGATGGCCCAAGCACCTGGGACATACAACGAGGATATTGTGCGGGAGTTTTATGCTTCCTATGTTGCCACTCTCTGAGGTTCGATCTCCAAGAGGTCCAAGCCCACAACCCAGGACCCTCTCACATCCACTATGGTCCAAGATTGTCCGGTGGACATATCACGTGCCATCATAAGCCGATTTGTCTATGTCCCTACCACTGGTCACTCTTAGCCACTGAACACAGAAGAGTTTGATTATTGATTGGACATCGTGAGGGGCGGCGCTTTTCAGAGAAATGCTGAGCAGCGAGAGGCTGTTACACTATGGTTGGCTAAACACATTGCTGCAGATGGCGAGCGAACGGAGTGGGTCACCGCACCACAGTTGGGTATCTGAAAGGGCACATTAAATTTTGTGGCAAAGTTCTTCTGGTTGTTGGTGCTCAACAGGGTGTCGCCTACAAAATCTAACAACCAACTCACATGGGACAGAGCCATCATAGTTGCAGCATTAGTAGTAGGATTGGAGATTGACTTTGCCCGCATGTTGCTGACAGAGATTCACTAGAGGGCGTTCAAGTCCTCCACTACTTACCCCTTTCCATGTTTGATTTTTCAGTTGTGCAGGGACTCTGGAGAGCCGATCTGGCACTGTGATAGGCTATCCACCCTACTGGGACTTTGGATATAGGCCTCATTCGAGATGAGGCAAATGTGGTGGCACCACGCCGAGAGCCCCAGGTTGAGGTACCTCTCTTGGGCACAGATCTTGCAGACACGGTGGGGAAGGCATAGGGCGGTGATCCCATTATACCAGGCCACACCAATACTATCTCGGCCTCCTTTTCTCAAGCCGCTAGTAGGGATCCTAGCTCATCCAGGTCCACACCACCGTCAGGAGCTACTGTTGTCTCGTTGGCCAGAGTACATAAATTAGAGGCTCAGATGACCACGTTGTTGCACAACATCCAGCCTTGGATGCAAAAGTTGATAGCCGAGTTCGAGGCCAAAATGGAGCGAAGGATGGCAAGCATGATAGACCGGGAGGTCCAATCCATTAATAAGCGCCTCGATGCCTTTGAATTAAGAGTCCTCGAGCGACCGGTCCCGACCGCCGGTATTTCCTCCATCTAGGCGGAGTTGGCTAGTCTTTGGGCAAAATTTTATGCCATTATTTCCACCCCTACAGTTGAGCCTCAGGCTGTACCTACTGTGTTGACTGATGATATGGTGTTGGATGCTTTATTAAGTGGAACCGCCGAGAAGGATCCTGAGACTACACTTACCAAAGGTAAGAGGCACCGTTCTAGCCTCACTGAGGAGGAAAAAGCCCAAAATAGACAACATAGGCAGGAGAAGGAGGCTAAGAAGGCATTGATTTTAGTTGAAGAGTTGCTCCAGCAGAGGGTGCGTGAGAGTGTTGCGGGGGCATTGAGTTCTACCCAGTTATAGAGGTCCCGTCTGTTGTGAGGGATGATGTGAGCACCATTGATGGTGTGGTTAGAGTGATCGAGGGAACTATTTAGAGTGACCCGAGTATTATTCGAGTGGGCTCCAGGAAACCGGACCCACCCGCTTATTCATGAGTCTTCGGCACTATGCGCTACAGGTTTGCTTCACCCATTCTATTATCTTTTACTATTTTTGTATTCATTGGGGACAATCACATCTATTTTTGTTGGAGGTGGGGTAAATGGATTGTGAGTGATAGGGTGAAGTCTGAGTAACCCAACTCATAAATCCTCTCTTGGGGTTTTTTTGCCTGTGTTCTTTTTCCCCAAGAGACTGTTTAATTTCTGTTGAACCGGCATATGTTAGGATCGTATATGTAGAAGCATGAAAAAGAATAAAGCATGATGGCTTATGAAAAATGATACCCGTCCAAATCAAGTGGTGTGTGCTAGAATTTGTAGGCTAAGATAAGTTGAATGTGTTGGCTCTGAGTATGACATGATAATTAATCAACTTGATGACATGACTTAAGCCAAAACTAGAACTGGGTAATCTGATAATATGATAATGAAACTATGTGCCAAGAGTGTGTGAGAATAGTTGATCGTTCAAACAGTTTTTGTGTCAATCTAGAACTTACCCGGTTAGTCCTGCTAAGACAATCTACTCTAGAGGCTAGGAAGTGATCATAGGCCCTGGTTCTGATAAGTCTGCAAATGGCCTAAAAGAAGAATCCAACCAAATGAAATAAATGATTCCTTTAATCCAAATGTTTTGAGCCTAAATTAGACCATTTATTTCTAAACCCCTAATTCACCTTCCCATAATCTACGATGTTGGCCCCAGTTCCTCTTTGGACATGTGCACCTCGCCCTAGGCCAAAAGCCTAAGTTGAGGGTGGCTAATGTAAAAAGTAACTTCAATCTTGGCCCTGATCCGACATCGGGTATTGTGCACCTTAACCAATGGAAAATCCATAAGTTGAGGGTGGATATGAAAGAGGAAACCAAACGAAAAATGGGTATGAAAAGAGTTTGATGTTGAAAAAGAGAAAAAAAGAAAAAAAGAAAAGAGAGGAAAGGATGTGACTTGTTGAAAGCTAAAGAAAATAATAAAATGCAAGAAAAGGATGACAGTGAAAAGTAAAGAGCTACAAAGGAAAAAGTCACATCCATGGTTGAAGAAAATCAAGGGAAAAAAGGTAAAATGGTAAGATGGAAAAAATAGGGCAAAAAGAGGTTGAAAGCCTAGTGTAATGTCAAGGAGGGTAGAAAGTCACTAAGAAGTACCCAAATGTACCACACCTGACCCTGAGCCTACGTTACGAGCCAAGAAAGTCCTATGCTGATCCTAGAATCTAGTTTGGAGAGTGTAAGCAGTGAAAATTAGGGCAAGCCTATGGTATTAAGCACTAATTGTACTTGAAGTTACTTCTGAGTGTGAGTGTTGAATGAATCCTTGTACTCAAATTCATATTCATTGTGTTAAAAAAGGATTTCATTTGAAGTAAGGGCACTAGTTACATTGTCAAAAAGTTGGTACCTTGGTGAAATTGAAATAGTGTATGTTGTGTGTTGGTTGGTCGATCTTTGTCATATTTTGATCCGCATGAATTAGCTTGTTGAGTCTAAGAGAACAGTTTTTGTATCCGAAAAGAGAGTTGGGATAGAGAGCCATGTGATTGCTTGTGCTTAAATTGCTTGCTTCTATACAAGTGTCGTTTAGAGTCTTAATGCGTCGCTTAAGGACAAACAACGAATTTAAGTTGAGGGTGTTGATATACCGTGAGTTTACGGTATTTTTAATACATTTCACTAAAGAGTTGTCTGTCTCTAAGGCCTTTTTATATTGGTTTTTATGTGTTTTTATCATGTTTTGCAGGAAAGATGTTTAGGTGCGGAAGTAAAGATACAGCTGAAAGAAATGTAGAAAAGGGAATCTACGGAAGTGATCTACAGACCGTAGGTCCGTTGACGCTCCGTAGATGGTGATCGTAGATCAGCAGGCAAGGCATGGAAGATAAATCAGGAAAATCTGACCAAGTCTGGAACAACGATGGACATTGATGGTCCCTAGATTGATCTACGGACCGTACTGCTGAACCGTAGAATATGACTGCGAGGGTTCCAGTACCTGATTTTTGGAGAATTCTAAGTATGGAGCTACGGAGAGGGATCGACGGACCGTAGATTGATCTACGGTTCGTACTGGTGTTCCATCGTTTGCTTCAGAGAAGCTGATTTTGGAAGCTGAAATCTTTTCTTAGTCCTGGCTGACGGAAGGGACTCACGGACCGTAGATCGATTGACGGTCCGTGAGGCAGTCTCGTGGAGTAAAGACGTGTCCCTGAACAAACTTTCCTTCTTTTGTTTCCCTTTTAATTTAGGACTTGTTTTCTATAAATAGGGCATGTAAACCTCATCTTTGGGGGTTAGACTTTATTATTTTTATTCTAGTTTTTGGCTTGGGAGAAAAAGTTGCAACTTTAGCAATTCTTAATTTTCTAAGCACGTTTTGGTGATCTTTATTTTGAAATTCAAGGTGAAAATTCTGGGTTTGTTATTATCAATTACGTAAGTTCATAATTCTTTCATATAAAACAATGAATTGTGTTCATATGATTATGGGTAACTAAACTCCACAACTAGGGTTGTGGGAACCATGAGCTATTAAAAAAGTATGAATAGTAAATAAGCAATTCTTGAATAGTGTTTTGCATGCATTGATAATTCTTTCATTTAATAGTCTTTTTAACGGTGCGCAATGTTAGAACTCGCATTGTTGCTACTTTTCGGACCAAGGAGGTAATCAACAAGAAAAGAATTATCAACATAGATTTAGTGTGATACTATCTAATAATCTAGTGTCGATTGGTGTGAAGTAATAACTAAGCCAAACATCGATGTGATGTCTAGTATGAGGTAAAGGTAAGGGTTAGTAAATTATACACACGTAGCCGGACCAAGGTGCGGGGTGAAATTCCCTAGATGCCAGACCAAGGATTTAGAGATACCTAGCTTATCACTTTGCATGTAGTAGACTAGGAAAGGAATGCTATTACTAGTATTACTGCGGTATGAGCTTGTGGGGAACACGTATACCCTAGTTAATTCTCTTATCTTGATAACAACCAAAATTGACTTTTGTTTACTGATTACTTACTGAATTCTTAGAATTTGTTTCACAAATCCCCCCTTTTAATTACTTGTTTCTGAAAGTAATTTGACTAAACGAATATAATTGTTGGTTAAAGTTAAGTCTAAACCATTTTCCTCGTTGGATCAACCCCAACCTACAAGTTGGGTTCTTTACTTGATAACGATCGCTTATGCTTCTTTAGGGAGGTGTAATTTGAGCATATCAAGGATGTTGGACAAGAGAAGACGTGCAGGCTGAGACTATAGGTATTCCTCCCCTAGACCCAGTATTAGCTCAACAAATTATTTTTCTTCTTAAAGGATTGGTTGGTCCTGTAGTGGTTTCCTCAGTTCAAGCGACTCAAGCTCCCACAAATCCCCTTATTGCTATCATTTTCCCCAATGTGGGTGGAAATTTAGGTACTGATGATTTCTTCCATCCTTTGTTGAGTCTGGTTATGACTGGTAATGAACATGAGATGTTGACTAAGTTCTTGAAGTTGAAATCGCCTGTGCTCTATCGTTCCGAGAGTGAGGACGCATATGAGTTCATTCTAGATTGTTATGAGTGGCTTCATAGGTTGGAAATTATCCATTATCATGGAGTAAAGTTTGTGACCTTTCAACTTCAAGGTGAGGCTAAGAAGTGGTGGAGAGCGTATGTGGAGTGCAGATCTTAAGTGTTGCCCCCATTCACTTAGAGCCAGTTTCATGCTCTATTCTTGGAGAAGTATGTGTCCCGGACTTTGAGAGATCATAAGAAGGATTAGTTTATGGCTTTGGAGCAAGGTGGTATGTATGTGGCAGCTTATGAGGCTAAGTTCCATGTTTTGTCTAGATATGCTACGCAATTGGTGACTACTGAGGATGAGAGGATCCGCCTATTTGTTAAGGGACTGAATTCTGAGTTATAGGTGTTGTCTGTACATATAACTTCTACGGGCAAAAGTTTTAATAAGGTAACCAATTTTTTGAAGAAAGTGGAGGGGGTGAGGTGAAATGGTCAGGCAAAGGCATTGGCTAAGAAAGCTAAGAGCACAAGTAACTTTCAGGGTTCCTACTCCATAGGTTCAGGGAAGCAAACACTTGCAGCCCGAATAATCCAGTCCGTTATGCTCGCTTCTACAGGTAATTACTCGAGATCTCCACCTCAAAATTTGATTCAGGATAGCTAGGGAGCTGCACCTTCAATGGGTAACATACCATCATTTGATCGCACTTGTTATAATTATGGAGAACCTGGTCATATGAGGAGAGATTGTTCCATGCCACGCATGTTGGATTCCGCACTGCAGCAAACTAGAGTAGTGGTACCCACGGGTAATGGTAATAATGGTCGAGGACGTCCACAAGGTGGGCGAGGAGGGAATCAGCAAGGATGTGGAGGTCGGGGAAATGGTAACGCAGATAGAGGTACGGTACAACAAGGTGGGAAGTCACCTGTCATGAGGACAAGGCTTAGTGTTATGCCTTTTCGGGCAAGACCGAGGTAGAGGCTTCTGATGTAGTGATCACAAGTACTATTCTTGTCTGTGACCAGATAGCTAATGTGTTATTTGATTCGGGTTCTACTTATTTGTATGTGTCCGTGCAATTAGCCTCAAAATTTGATACGATTTGTGATATACTTGATGCCCCCATCCATGTTTCTACCCCCGTTGGAGAGTCTGTCATAGGCACCCATGTTTATCGTGTTTGTTCTGTTATGCTTATGGGATTCCAAACTTGGGCTGATTTGGCCATCTTGGATATGACTAACTTTGATATAATCTTAGGCATGACTTGATTGTCCCTCTATTATGCGGTGTTAAATTGTAAAATAAAATTTGTGATGCTAGAGATGTCCGGTAGGGGAAAATTATAGTGGGAAGCGGTGTACAAGCCTAAGCAAGCTAAGATCATATCCTCGATTCAGGCTAGGAAACTGGTAGGGCAGAGTTTTTTTTATATTATTTGGCTCATATTCGGGAGGTTGAGGTTGAGTCTCCCTCTATTGACTGTATTCCTATGGTGCCAGAATTTAGGGAAGTGTTTCCTACTGATTTTCCTGGTATGCCTCCGGATTGAGATATATATTTCTGCATTGATTTGGAACCTGGTACCTTCCCCATTTCTATCACTCCATATCGCATGGCTCCAGTACAATTGAGAGAGCTTAAGGCTCAAATCCAAGAACTTCTTAATAAAGGTTTTATCTGTCCTAGTGCTTCCCTGTGGGTGGTCCTATATTGTTTGTTAATAAAAAGATTGGTAGTATGAGGATGTGTATAGATTACCAACAAATTAATAGGGCCACCATTCAAAACAAGTACCCATTGCCTCGAATAGATGATCTTTTTGACCAGTTGCAAGGTCCATCAGTTTTCTCTTAGATCGATCTAAGGCCTAGTTACCATCAGTTAAAGATAAGGCCTGAGGATGTGCCCAAGAAGGCGTTTAGGACCCGCTATGGGTAGTATGAGTTCTTAGTGATGTCGGTTAGGTTGAGAAATGCGCCAGCAGCTGTCATGAGTTTGATGAATGGTGTGTTCAAACTATTTTTTAATTCATTTGTCATAGTATTTATTGATGATATTTTTGTTTATTAGAAAAGTAAGGAAGATCATGTCGACCATCTTCGTATTGTTCTGGGTGTTTTTGGGAAACAAAGGTTGTATGGGAAATTTTCAAAGTGTGAATTTTGGTTGACTTCTGTTTCCTTTTTTAGGGATGTAGTTTCAAGGGAAGGGGTAATGGAAGATCCCCAAAAGATTGAAGCGGTTACGAACTGGGTTCGGCCTAGATCTTTGACTGAAGTTAGGAGTTTTGTAGGGATCGCTAGCTACTATCCTTGTTTCGTAAAGAAGTTTGTTTCAATTGCAACACATCTGACAAGGTTGACCAAAAAGGAGGTACCTTTCGAATAGACCAAAAAATTTGATGAGAGCTTTCAAAAGCTCAAGACTCTTTTGACCACAACACCTATTCTAGCACTACCGGTGGAAGGTAAGGATTTTATTGTTTATTGTGATGCTTCCCATTCGGGTTTGGTTGTTGTGTTAATTCAGTATAAGAATGGTATAGCTTATGCATCGCGCCAGTTGAAGGTGCATGAGAGGAATTACCCAACACATGATTTAAAGTTGGCATCGGTAGTGTTTTCTCTTAAGATCTGACGACATTACCTTTATGGTGTCAAGTGTGAGGTGTTTACTAATCATCGTAGTCTGCAACATGTGTTCACTCAAAAGGATCTTATTGAGACAACGAAGGTGGATGGAGCTATTCAAGGATTATAATGTGACCATCCAATACTATCTAGGTAAGGCTAATGTAGTGGCAGACGAGCTAAGTTGGAAGGGGCTGAGTAATGGTAGCCTAGCTTGCTTCAGTACATCTAAGAGACCTTTGGCTAAAGAAATTCAGACCTTGGAGTCTAAGTTCATGTAGTTCGGAATCTCAGAGAAAGGTGGGGTGTTAGCTAGCGTTGACATAAGGGCAACATTTATTGAGGAGATCAAGGCCAAACAGTTCGAGAATGAGAATTTCAATGAGCTCAGAATTAAGACATTGTCTGGCAAGGCACAAGAATGCAGGAGGTGTGCTCAGTTTTAAAGGAAGGATTTGTGTTCCTCGAGTGGATGCTTGATTGAGAAATTGTTAAGAGAGTCTCATGGTTCGCGGTATTCCATTCAGCTGGGTGTGACCAAGATGTACTGAGATTTGAAGCGACTTTATTGGTGTCCTGGCATGAAGAAAGATATACCGGAGTTTGTGGAAAACTGTCAAAATTTCCAACAAGTAAAATATGAGCATCAAAGGCCTGCAGTTTTTCTTCACAGAATGCCAATTCCGGAGTGGACATCGGAAAGGGTAGCTATGGATTTTGTAGTTGGCCTTCCTAAGACTTTGGGGAAGGTTGATTCTATTTGGGAAGTGGTTGACAGATTGACTAAGTCTGCCCATTTTATTCGAGTCAGAATAGATTATAATACGCAACAATTGGCTAAGGTGTATGTAAAAGAGATAGTAAGGCGTCACGGGGTGCCCTTTTCTATCATATCAGACCGTGGTACGCAGTTCACATCTATGTTTTAGAATAAATTACTTGATCAATTGGGTACACAACTCACTTCTAGTACAACCTTCCATCCGCAATAGACTGGCAGTCGGAGAGAACTATCCAAGTGCCTCAAATGATGTGATATCACTCAATCATAGATATGGCACTGTTTGAGGAACTCTATGGGATGGTATGTAGATCACCCATAGGATGGTTTGAGGCTGGAGATGTGAAACCTTTGGGGGTTGATTTAGTGAAGGATGTTCAAGACAAGGTAAGAAGCATCCAAGCTAAGATTTTAGCAGCCCAGAGTAGATAGAAGAAGTATGCAGACCATAAGGTAAGAGACATGTCATTTAAGACTGGTGAGAATGTGCTTATTAAAGTGTCACTTATGAAAGGGGTAATGATATTCGGTAATAAGGGCAAGCTTAGTCCTAGATATATTGGACCATTTGAGATTCTTGATTGTGTAGGGCAAGTGGCGTACATATTGGCTTTACCTACTAGCCTATCGAGAGTTCATCCGATATTTCATGTGTCCATGTTAAAGAGATAACATGGTGACGGGGATTACATCATAAAATGGGACTCAGTATTACTAGACAAAGACCTTCAGTATGAGGAGGAACCGGTTGCAATTCTTGATCGTGATGTCCGGATGCTGAGAACCAAAGAGATGAAGTCTGTGAAAGTTCAATTGAAGCATCATCCAGTGGAGAAAGCTTTGGGAAACCGAGAAGGATATGCGATATAAGTATCCCCAGAGGTTCGACGATTCAGGTACTACTACTCCCTTACTTTAACCTTTTTTTGTAAGTTATTCACTCGGGGATAAGTTATGGGTAAAATTGTATCTATTATAACGACCAGTTCCCATCGTTATAGAAAAGCCTTCGGGGAAAAAAATTGGGCCAGAAAACTTTTTTGTAGTAACTTGAGAATTCTTAGCCATGTCCAGATTTGGATGAAATCGAAATTAGTAAGGTTCAGGAAAATCTGGAAACAAATGCGAGATCTAATGATGAATTTGATTGCATGAGGGGATAGCTAAGACGTAAAGAAACCCGTACTACTTTATGGAATTTAATGCAGGCGAGTAGAACTCTCAAAACTGATCTTTGCGTGATCGCATAGTTTCTCAGTGTCATTGGTTGAAGGTGTGTTGTGAAATAGGGGGTTCGAAACTCTTAATTTAGCTATATGTTTCCGTGCAAGCCACTAGGGCGAGAATATTCCCGCAAGGGCAGGGCCGTTATGGCAGGAAGGGAGCCGCCAAAGAGGGCCAGTCACGACTTAAGTCAGAAATAAACCTCAAAAATGTCATTATTCTTCAAACTTTGTTTTTGAGAGCTAGGAAAAGACCCCAGGTGAGTTCTTGACAGTTTTCCACGAATTTTAGTGCTAAAGGTAATGATTTTACTCCACTGCTCCCTTTTTCGATCCATAGAACTTAGAATCTTGATCTTATATTGTTGGGGGAGGGTTTTGAACTATTTCGGATGGTGGGAAATCCCTAGCTTCACCTTAGGATCATAATTTGGATCTTGGGTTATTGGGTTTGTCATAATCTGTGTAAATAAGACCAAAATTAATAATCCCCGTATTGAATTCTTTGTTGTAGACCTAGAGCAAGTGGAAGGAATCCAAAAAGAGAAGAATCAAGTTTCTTAAGAGGGTTCAAGCTTTGTTCGAGGTAGGTGATGGTTGTGATTTCATGTTTGTGTGATATATGTTAGTAATAACTTCATTTTAATGCATGTATGTATGCGAATGTTGCATTATTGATTATACTAATTGTAAATGAGTATGAATAAATGATTGTATGCTATGAATCAACACTGGATTGTAATTGTGATTTTGATTCTGGCTTGTTGAAAGGATCGTGTGTTACGTTCCAACTCACTAACTTGGATTGGGTGCCACATTACGGCGCATATATGGGATTGGGTATCACATTTGGCACACTAACATTGATCGGGTACCACGTACCGGTACACTAACATTTTGGTTGTAGGTTCCATGAGAGGACCATTGACTTGTCATGTTGATGTATTATTGAGAATGTGGAATTGTTGTTGATCCTGAAATGATGTATGATATTGTATATCTTTGGTATATGCTTGTGTTATTATGTTGTGGTTACTTGGATATGTTTCACTTGTTAGGATAGCTGTGTGATCCTACTAGTACACTATTGTTGTGTACTGCTACTGGAGTTGCTCTTTCTTTGTTGAGTACAAGGCATCTTCAGGCGGCTACTGATAAACCTTGTTTAGATGACCAGTGATCGATTCGAATTTAAGGGTGAGCTAGTTCTTCCAAGCTTCCATGAGTCCTGTATGTTTTAGTCCACTCATTTTGGACTCAAACTTTCTAGTTAGTTATTTGTATGTTTAATTGGGTTGTACCTATTTCCGTTAGACTTATGTTTCTTGTTAGAGTTTTGGTACATTGACTTTAAGGTTCTAGGGGTGTTTTCCACAATGTTTTAGTTTGATGGTTAGAATTTTGGAGTTTATGGGAACTCTTTTTGACTCTTGCATATAAACCTGCTTACATATCTTTAAATTCCTTTGTTTTGATTAAGTTTTGTAGTTCTTGGGTTAGCTAATTAATATTAATGGTTCTCCAATCGGAGAGTTAGTATGGGTGCCAATCACGATGGTCTGAGTCATGACAACGAATAAGTTTATTACTATAAGTGAGTATATAATTGTTAAGCTATAAAGGGTTACATGGTACACTATCAAATTAATGGTTTTTGGGTGTCCCAGAGAAATTAATATTTATTATTGATCATGTAGATCCCAGTACTCAACAAATATCAATTCCACCTTATAGAATTGCGTCAGGTGAGTTGAAGGAGAAAAATTAAAAAAGGAGTTGAATGTCGTGCTTGATAAGGGCTTTTTATGACCCAATCTATTGCCTTGGGGTGCACTAGTGTTGTTTGTAAGTAAGAAAATGGGACATTGCAGACCAGTACACATTACAGGCAGCTAAATAAATAGTCAATAGAGAATTACCTATCACCTTCCCTGAATAGATGATTTGTTTGATCAGTTATAGGGAGCTAGAGGCTTTTCAAAGATTGATATAAGTTTTGGTAATTATTACCAGCTAAGGATTCGTGAAGTAGACATTCCCAACACAACTTTACGGACAAGATATGGACACTTCAATTTCCTTGTCATCTCATTTGGGCTAACAAATACCCCAACAAACTTCATGGATATGAGGAATATAATTTTCTATCCCTTTTTTGATATATTTAGGTACAGTTTGTATGCATATGATCTAAGATTCTTAAATGGATGTAGCTTCAAGATGTAGGGCATAAGGCAAGTTTCACTATTTCTTTTCCCTTTTTTTGCAAGTATAAGGAAAAATAGTACCATTGTGCCCTCACCACCTATTTAAAGTGGAAAAATAGATTTTTGATATCTATCCACGTGTCACCCAAAAGAACCTCTACCTCAACAAGTTTTCAAAGCTCCGTGATCAAAGATAGAACAATAAGACACATGTTTCCATGCATTTTGAACTCCCAAAACTCATTCACAATAAAATGGACTATATTAATTGGGACATCAATAAGTACACAAGCCACTATTTGAGCTCGCAACACCGAAATGTTGCTAAAGTTCAAACTTGGGGAAATGTGTCTGCATACAATTGGCATCCATGTCCATGCCTCCGTAGTCACGTGTGAGCATAAAATCCTGACCTTGATGTCATATCAGTCTCCATGAGGTTTTCCTAAAACTTCCTCACCCATTAGTTATTTGCCTTGGAAGGCTCAGCTGCAAAACATATCCAATCGGATGCTATCAGCCTTTGGTAGAATGTTGGAAG
>JAJOOO010004858.1:0-89541 GCA_029582685.1 Solanum piurae | reverse complement strand
GATCACTCCGTAGATGCCCTTTTCTGCATCTCTTTCAGCTGTCTCTTTACTTCCGCGCCTGAACATCTTTCCTGCAAAATATGATAAAAACACATAAAAATCAATACTAAAAGGCCCTAGACACACACAACTTGTTAGTGAAATGTATTAGAAATACCGTAAACTCACGGTATATCACTAACCACTTATTAGCTTCTCCCGTTAAGGACAGTGGAAATAACCGCAGCCGAATTGACTGTTGTGACACATTTTTGAATGAAAAAAGGCTGCAAACCTCTGTAAAGTTTCTCACATGCTCATACGGGTCTTCGTGATCTAGCCCTCCATATAGTCCCCTCATTTAGAGTAGATGAAGAGTTGTGCTAGTGACTTCAAACATCGCATTCCCATCAGTTTGTGAGATGCAAATTGCACCCATTCCTCCCAATTGAGCTGGGTTGTGGACACTCTTGATGTCGTCTATACCATCTCGATGACCTGCTTGGCTACCATTCATCTCTTTTTCACTCATGTTCACTTCTACGTAGTCCCACTAACACTTACACACAACAACCAAAACTAATTCAACTATAGCCAACGAATTTGAGAGTGTCAAATCTTCAATCAAAGAATTCTAAGTAGCGCTACTCCCCAGCAGCGGTGCCATTTTGATAAATGCTATCAAAGGCACTTCATCCAATACTAAGTGTCAGAGATTATTCAATAGTAATATAACCCAACTATGTGAGTTAGGGTCGAGTCCCAAGGGAGTAGTTTTTCCTTTAAATTCAAAGATGAAGTTGTGACAACAATCTCTTCAATGAAACATTTGTTACACCTTTATGGTTTGAGTTTCAAATGTCAAATTTCACTCCAATTCCACGAATCAACACGAAATAAACAAACAGTAAAGTAGAACTTGGGGAATTGACCAGCCAATTGTTGAATTTTACTTTAGCAAGTGAATGTTGATGCTCACAATAGGGTAATTTTTTTTGGGTAGGTTAGGCCATATATAAGATAACTTTCTTTCAAACAATTACCTTCACTATGTTGAATTCTCTCGAACTTCAACACTAATCGGAAGATGCCCAACCCTCTGTCCTCATCAAATCCACTCTCTTGAGCTGGATACAAAGGATAGGTTTCGTGTTTCACTCTCTCGAGCTGAAATCCAGGTAACCCATTACTAAGGATGCTAAGTTTTGCTACCTTGGTTCTGTGCCTCTCTCTCGAGCAAGCTCACAACACTAAACTTGTTATACTGAATATGCAAAACAACTTCAAAATGCATCAGCAACTCAGACACACTTCAAATTAACCCCATTATTTGCAATTCAACAATACCCACTTAGCAAAACTCGACAATTTGCTTCATGGTCAAAACCCCAAGAGAAGTGTTTTAGCCACTCATATCAAAAATAGAAAAATCAACATCCATCCTCATTCCCATAGTTGAGTACAAAATGAGAATTATATGAGGAAATCAACTAAAAATATTCTCTATTACAAAATCTCTAAGAAAATCTTGCTAAAATCACTAGGGAAAGCCTTTGGTAGTGTTTTCTCTCTAAGTAATTTCTTTCTCTCATTTCTGAATGCCTTTCTCTCTCTAGCCAAAATGAATTTAAACAAGTTTGAAGTGTCACTGCTTTAGGACCACTAGACGAAGTAAGTCGAGCGTCACCGACAGATCGGTGACTCGCCGATTGTTCTTCATCTCTCCTTCATTTTCCACTTCTTCTTGGTCTGGCCACTGTAACTTTAGGCAGTCTAGGTCGGAAACGCCGAGTAACTCTGGGATTTGCCCTTTTTCCTGCTATCTCGCCCATCAGCTCTTTCTTGAATCTTCTTCAGCACTTTTGGCGACAAGGTTATCCTTTGCTGAATAGATCAGTGACACACCGAATAGAGTTGCAATTAACTGAAATCACCCCATTTTAGATCCAGTATTCTGTAACTTTAGGCGATATTTTGGCAATTTGGCGATTCACCGAATGACATTGGCGATCATCATGTCTTCATTTCTTCCTTCTTTTAGCTTGCTTTGTTCCCTTCTTGATCAATAGTGTCTATGCATCGTTCCTAAATCCAAATACCTGAAATTCAGGGATTTACATCATTCATTGGCATAAAACAAGCATTTGAGGACATTAATTTTGTTAAAATAAATCTCGAAATGAGTTCAGATCGTGGACTCATCAGTGTCTCAAGTTGATCTTTTAGAACTTGCATTTTCTACTTCATTTAGAGTAAAAAAAATGTTGGTTAACTTCTTGACATACATCTTCTCAGTACCATAAGTTATCCCACATCTTACTCTCCAAATTTCCCAAGTAGTAATGATAGGAATAATTTAGAGATCAAAGCAATCAAGGAATCATGGCTCCATATTTAATCAGTTAACTAAAATTTGTATGTAGGGAAGTTTACCAATGAATACCAAACATGCTACGTATGATTTTCTATAGTTTTTAGACACCCATACAATTATAGAAAAAAAGTTCCATTCCATAGCAGGTGAGGAGCAACATCAACATCTAGAATATTGGTTAATCCCCATCTTGATAATCCTATTATTTGTGGGTAATCTGTACCTCAAAGCTCTCCAATCAGTAACACGTTTTAAAAGACACCCTTTTTCCAGGTCATGAAATTCAATCCGTATTTGATAAAATTCTCTCTTAAGAAGCTACCAGGTTGAGGCTCAGATAACTGATAAAGAACCTTTTACATCAATGAAATAAAACAATAATATCAGGTTTAGTAGAATTCAATGATATTATAATAAATTGGGAGTGTTGGATAAACAAAAAAGGGTGCTTGAGAGGGTAAGGAGCACACATTAAAAGTAATTTAAAATAGAGCTAGTGGCAGCTACATGTGGACCTATTGTTTATAATGAAATAAAGCTAGTGACAACGACTTGAAAGGTTAGGAATTGGGTAATTTTAAAAAAGAAACTGTAAATACGAAAGAAAGTGTGCATTACATTTGTCTTTAGTATATTTTTATTGTGCACAATAACATACTTCTCTGCATTTTTTTTGTAAAAACAAAGATCCCCTCTATTACTTATAGAGATGCAATAAAAGATCAGATGAATTTGCCAAGAAAACGAAGGAGGATAGCAAGGAATATCACATATGAATGGCAATCCAACCGACATATACATGAATATACTCAACATGAATAATAAATGTACAACAGTCACATGCAACCTTCTCGAGTACACTCCAAGTCCCACAACAAAGCCTAAGACAAGAGAAGAGTTCAATGCCTACTAGTGGAATTGGAAGCCCACCCCTGGATTTGGTAAACTTTCCTATTCTTAGTAAGCCTACACCTACTAAGAATAGCTTTGGAATGTTGGCCAGTGGAATTGAGGAGTCTCATAACATACTCCCTGATAAAGGTGGGTGCCAAAGTACATCTCTATGAAATGGTTATGTTGGATACAAGAGGTGCCAATAAAAGGTATAAGCAGAAAAAGTTCAAGCACTATATCTATTGTAATCATATTAACCTAATTGGCTTAGTAGAGATTTGAGTGAAAACTAATAAAAGTAATAGGATCTTCAATAACTTGATTTCAAATAAGGGTACCCTGCATAATTATCAGAATGCAACAAATGAGCGGGTATGCATCTTATGGAACCCCCAATGGTACGACATTATCTTGATTAAAAATGAGGCGCAATTAATTCATTGCTTAGTTAAAAGGAAGAGTTGATGGATCTGAAGTCGTGGTCACCATAATCGATGGTTATAATAGCATGGAACAAAGAAAGTCAATGTGGGTGAATCGACAGTAAATTGGCCAATTTATGAATAAACCTTGGTTGCTATGGGGTGATTTCAATGTTGTACTCTCACCAAATGACAGACTAATGGGGAATCACATGACCCAGGGTGAAACACAAGATTTCTCAGACTATATACAACAATTATCTCTCAACGAACTACCATGAAAAAGAGAATTTTTCACATGGAAAACAAATAATCATAGGCCGATAGAATATGGAGTATGTTGGACAGGACTCTTGGTAATTTTGACTGGATGATGATCTAGGGACAATCGCGAATGGAGTACGACTTGCTAATTATTTCTGATCACTCTTCTATTATTCTTATGTTTCATGCAGCACCTCAGATGAAAAAAAATTCCTTTCTGATTTTTGAATGTCCTAGTTGACCATGAAGAATTCTTACCTATGGTTAGTGAAGTACAGAGACAACAAAAAAATACGGGAGGATGAAAAATGTATGGTTTAAGTTGAGGGCACTAAAGCCACAACTCAAAAGGTTGCATAGTAGAGAATTTCAAAATATAAACCAACAAATTGATAGCTCCAGGGCAGAATTGAAGGTAGTTCAAGCACACTTAAGTATGCAGTGTAGTAATGGGCTAATAATTGCAGAAAAGGCCCACTTATTGAATTTGGAGAAGTGGTTTTTGATAGAGGAGATCATCTTGTAGCAAAAGTCTAGGGCGAGTGGATTAAGCTTGGAGATTCCAACACAAAGCCTTTCTCTGCAGTGATGAAGCTAAGAGCTCAGAGGAAACAAATATTTGAATATATGTCTTAATCAGGAACCAATCGTACCAATCTTGAGGACACAAACTGAAATTGTTACTTTTACAAGAGTCTTATGGGTTCTGCAACTCTTAGCTCAAGCAATAGACAAATCGATTATGAGAAGGGGACCTACACTTACTCTAGAACAACAAACTACTCTATGTGCGGAAGTTACCGACCAAGAGATTATAGATAGTCTTGGTTGCATTTATAAAGTAGGGCCAGTAATCCACAATGATGTTTTGTTAGCTGTTAAAGAGTTCTTTCACATTGGAAAGTTATACAAAGCCATCAACTGCACTACTACGACATTAACTTCCCTCATTGTTAATCTCCAATATTATAACCATGTGTTTAATGTTTGGGATAAACATGATGGATGAAGATTAAGCAAATCCTCAAGAAAAATTAAGAAAGATAATCAGTAATGTTTGACATTAGTTACATATGTTCTCTTAGACTTCAGATCCACAAACTCATCGTTTCCTTTGGTATGTGTCTTCTTCAAAATTTTGTGCGGATAAGGTGGTCGTCCAAGAACATTCGCCTAAAATTGAAATCACATCTATCAAAGTTATTACATAAGGAATAACTTTTAAAAAACTATAACTTAACAAAATAGCGCGAGGGACCAGATCCTTCACCACATTTCTCACTTAGTCGATTTTTTGAACATTGTGCAGATGTAGCCTTAAAATCGTTAGTATCATAGTGAGGCTTCCAGTTCTTCCAAATAGATTTTGGGATATTTTTTCATTTCTCCTCAGAGGATCTTGCTTCACATAACATACCCCTGTATTGTATTGAACATTTTTCCATAAAATGATCCTTTATGGAACCGTCAATTGTAATATTCCAATTGAATCACTTCTGTTTAAGAATATAGAGAAAAATATCACATAAATTAATATAACAGAAATCCTAAATGAATATATTACATTAATAAAATGATAGTAAAATGGAATTTATGGGTATAATGAGTACATGAATATTAAATTAGAAGGAGAGACAATCAGGTATCGAAAGATGTACCAAAAAAAGTATCATGGGTGTTGAAAAAAGCTTGGAAAGGAAGGAAATATATTGAAGAATATCGAATGAACATGGCTGAACTAGGAAGTAAGGCAAAGTTCTCTGTTAGGAAATTATATGTGAAGCTTAGAGGAAATTATCAAAAAGTCTCATGCAGGAGGTTAAGTTGCAATATCAATGGTCCACCTAAATGGACCTTCATTCTGTACTTGGCTATATTGGGGTATTGTTGATCATATGAGTTGTCCAATGTGCCGAGATGCAAATGAAACTATAGAGCACTTGTTTTTTCAATGTAGTCCTCCCACAACATATGGACTAAGTTTCTACAGTGGCAGGGCATAACAAGAGCTCTTATGGGAAGGAGGGATGAAGTAGAATGGGTGAGTAACTTAATGAAAGGAATGAGTCCCAAAGTAGATATATGTAGAACTGTCTTGGCTGGTAGTGTATACCATATTTGAACGGAAAGGAATCAACGAGTTTTCAAAGGCACACAAAGACGACCTGAAGTTTAGTTAGACAAGTTATCCAAGAGGTGTTTCAAAAGAGTAATAACAATGGGAAATTGACTGTATTGTTAGAAACTATGAACTTGTATCCATAAATGTTTTCTCTTTTTCTAGATGTAGCAGATGAAGCAAACTAAGTTTATCTTTTAGCTAGTTGTAGTGGTTCTATTTCATTAGCTATGTTTTTATTTTGTTCTTGTTTGAGCTGTACGGTTTTACTTTCGTACCGAAATCAGTAGTTGCAAAAAAAATAGATAGTATGGTTTACCTTAAACTCCTCTCAGTAGAAGTCCTTAATCTCTGGAGTAACTAACTTCCAATCATGTCCTTCATGATCCAAGTTTTCCTTAAAGATTTTGTGATCGCCCGAGATACATTGTTACTTCGCTCCAAACTTGTATATATATAACAAGTAATTATTTCAATACTCAATTTTATTTATGTACATCAAGTAGTGTCTAGAGTATATTATCAGTTTCTTTAGCGACAATATAAGATCTTAAAGAGGCCGAGGAAGTAAGGAAGAAAAGTATGATATTTATGAAAGTTTTATCAAAGAGACAAGGATTAGATATAAATTATAAAATCCTATCATTATCATATCTTGAAATGACTAGCTGAGAGGAGCCGATACTGAGCTTGGATTCAATACATAGATTCATATCTAATCTTAATCTTGAACAAGTAAAAAAAGTTCTAGTATGAAATCTAATGATATACTGCAAGATAAGAAAAACTCCAGGGAATGAGGACTGTTGATATCAAAGAAATGTTACACCATACACACCAATACAAAATAAGATTCTAAAAATGCATCATGTAGTTGATGTCTACCATGAAAATCCGCTACAGGGTGGGAGTAAAATAGAAGATAATTATCAATTAGAAAAACAGGCTCAAGTATGTAATTTCCAAATTTAGAAGTGTTATTTCATTATACAAGAAGTATCTACGACTAACAAACAAAACATGAATTAAAATGTCACTTAAAAAATCAACATGTTCTGCAGTTCATGTTCTCAGTTATGAAATAAGCATTTCCCGCAAATAACAAAAAAACAACTTCTTGAATTTATCATATAAGTACCTCAAATGCAGACATAGAATTCAGTGAGAGAAGAAAATTATAGAGGATTTCACAAATTCCTACCAATCTTAGTCCCCTAGTAAGATAGGATCTAGTGGGAAAAGAAGAAATATATTGGCTGAAAGCAATTCATGAATTGAAAAATTATAAGTCAACAAAATAATGCAAGTTAAATGATAGTATTTGCAATTATTGGAATATATCAAGGAAAATCGAACTAGCAAAATAAAGTACCCCCCACTTATCGAAGTTGACAATAATTTGGTGTAACACCCCGACTTTTCTAAACTTCTAAATTAATTCGTACATTCGTGGAAAGACAAAGAGGGTGAGTAATAAATTAAGAATGATGTGGTATGTCATATTTTAAGTGTTCAAGGGTTGTATCTCAAGTTTTGAAGTAAGGTAAGTCGCAAAATAAAAGTGAGCGAAAGTTATCGTAAGTTCCTTTTTAAAGATTTCTCTGAAATTTGGGTCAAATGTTTCGAAAGTTTTCTCCCAATCTATAACGATTTGTGGGGACCATGACCCATTAAATCAAAGGTAGTCTAGTTTCCAATGCATCAAACGGTTTGTTCATACGACTTCATAATAGAGAGATATTCACGTTTTTGCGAGACTGCGCAAGCAGGCACGTGAGGTGGGTCCCCTAAGTCGGTGGAAGCTTATAAGATAGCATCTTCTTCATTTTTATTCATTCCAAATCGTGAGAAACCCACGAAAATCATAGAAATACTCCTCAAATCATCCTTGTGTGTTCATGATCTCTTCTTGGCCTCAATTCTTGATCAGGTGCGAGACTCGATATTAGAGGAGATGCCACTAGATCTGTTGTCCTTTTCCCAGAATATCTACTACGTCCCCCCCCCCAGGTGCCATATGTGCAATTTTAAAGTTAAATGTGGATGAAATAATAACATAATGATTCAATCATGATTGATCTAATTATAACAAGAATAGATGATTAGTTTATATATCACTTCAAGAACAAGATCCCTCTAAAAATTTAAGAAAAAACGTGTTAATCTAGTTAGTAGATAAATATATAAACGCTTCTAGGATTAAAATAATCTTATCACTATTTCAAACATAGATTTAAAATGATACTGAGAATAGTTGTTCAAACAAAACAACCTGGAGAACTATTAAAACAAAATAAGTATACTGGTAAAAGAGACGAAATATAAAATCAACTTATTTACTACATTTCAGTAACTCTAACTCCTATATTTGAAGGGATTGGAGCATTTTGACTCTATTCACTGCCACTTTCATAGTACGCCTCTTCATTCTCATTTTCATCATCTGATTCTGATTTTAATTCATCATGAAACTTTGTCTCATCATCTAAATTATCATCCTCGTATCTTAAGTTTATGAATTCGCCATTTGGATCATCCCGGACAATAATTTCACTATTGGACACCACATCAAATGTTAAACCATCTTTGTCACATTGGAAAGGCTCTGGAACATCTACTAGAGGGGACACTAAAGATGATGGAGGCATATCCACAATACCCCGAGCTTTTGTTTTGCACACAGCCCACCAATCACTTTTATCACGTCGTAAGCTAGGATAAGTAGCATAATACACTTGAGCCGCTTGTATTGCCAAAACAAATGGTTCGTACTTCCTCAATTTTCTTCTATGATTGATATCCACAAGTTTATATTATGGGTGAATCTTCATTTCTACATTTGGTGTGGGGTCAAACCATTCACATTTAAATAAAATAGTTTTTTTGATTGGTGTACTGCCCTTGTACTCCAATTCAAGAATTTCAGTAAGCACACCATAATAATCAATCTCATCTGCACTATAATTTGTTCCTTTTATGCAAACTCCATTTTTATTAGATGCTCTAGACAAATTTTGTCCTTTAGTGTGAAATTTAAATTCATTGACATTATAACCATTGTATGGCTTCGCTGATGATAAGAAATGAATTTAAATTTCACATAGAGTTGCCCGATAATCAATCTCATACTATATAAATGACAGGAGACTACCAGATCACATAGAGTTGCCCGATATGCTTCTTGGATGATAAGAAAGATGTTTCATATTTGAAAATTCTGGTAAATTATCAATTTATATATAAAACAGATCATAAGGGGGGAGTATAAAATATCATATACTTATAAACTTTAGGAGGTTTTGCAAAAGAAATTCCTTATAAGAATCTTGTATGTCATAATATTTCATGTTGTGAAGACTGACCTATGCATCTACTTAAGAAGAAACAAAAGGTTATCTGATCTTTAAAGTTTTCTTTAATTAGAATATGACTTTATATTAGAGATACTGATTAGGATTGTCATACGGATTGTAAGGTTATTTAGGCGTTGTCTGAGAAGGGAAGGTTGCTGGTTGGCTCCTCCCTAAGGTTTTTATTGTCACTTGGTGATTAATAAAATCAGTTTAATTGCAAAAAAATAAAGTACTTGAATATATAAATGAAGTCTTACCTCTCAAATGGATACATCCATCGATATTGTACCGGACCATCTATCATTGCTTCGTAAGCGAGATGCACATGGAGATGCTCTATTGAGTCAAAGAAACTAGGAGGGAATACACGCTCTAATTTACAAAGTATTTCAGGTATTTCTTGTTGTAGTCTTACCATATCTTCTTCACAAATTACTGTAGAAGTGATATCCCTAAATAAAAGGCTCATCTTAATAAGTGATTCCCACACTTTCTTGGGTAATAGCTCACGGAATGCAACAACTACCAATCTTTGCATAAATACATGACAATCGTGACTTTTCATACCGAATAACTTATGTTTTTTCATGTCCACACACCTTCCCATATTCGAGACATATCCATCAGGAGATATTAAATTTTTCACCCATTCACAGAACAATTTTTTTTACTCTTCTTTCAGTGTGTAAATAGCTTTCGGGTACTTTCCATCAACAACATGTAATTCAGGGCGTTGACAAAATTCTTTCAAGTCTTCTCTTGATTTGGGATTATCTTTTGTTTTACCATCTACCTCCAGAAATGTGTTGAACACATTCTCAAAGAAGTTCTTCTTAATGTGCATTACATCTAGATTATGCCGAATGAGATTGGTACTCCAATATGGAAAATACCCGAAAATGCTTCTCTTCTTCCAACCAGAAAACTTACTACTCTGACGATTAATATTATCAGCCTGAAGTTTTGTTACCTTTTTAAGTCCTAGTTC
This sequence comes from Solanum piurae, assembly GCA_029582685.1. Classification (NCBI taxonomy): domain Eukaryota; kingdom Viridiplantae; phylum Streptophyta; class Magnoliopsida; order Solanales; family Solanaceae; genus Solanum; species Solanum piurae. The sequence goes on along the minus strand of JAJOOO010004858.1, from coordinate 79,148 downwards.
TTCTGTCTCTTTTAAGACATCTTCCTCTGACCATAATGGGGTAGGTTGCATGGTTACTACTCTGTTCTTTCTAAATGAGTTCTTATCATTTTGTATGGATGATTCAACGACAAAAACTTATGGTGGTTGTCAAACCAGAACTGCTTACCACCTTTTGTCAAAGTAAAAACATCATAATTCTCCATACAATATGGACATGCTAGCCTGCCTGCAGTATTCCATTCAGACAACATCAAATATGCAGGAAAGTCACTATTTGTCCACATCAAAAGAGCTCGCATTTTAAAATTTTGCTTCTTAGAGATATCATATGTGTTGACACCTATATTCCATAGGTTCTTCAACTTAGAAATCAAAGGCTTCAAGAAAACATCTAGTTGCTTCTTAGGATTCTTTGGTCTAGGAACTATAACAGATAAAAATAAATATGGATATTTCATACACATCCAAGGAGGCAAGTTGTATGGTGTCACAATTATTGGCCAAGATGAATATTGCTTTCACGTATGCCTAAATGGCTGAAACCCATCAGTGGACAGTCCCAATCTAACATTATGACTTTCTTCTGAAAAAGATGGATGCATCTTATCAAAGTGCTTCCATGCAGGTGTATCTGAACAGTGACACATCACACTTTCCTCAACTTCATGTTCAGCATGGCATCGCATGTGTGAAGCAGTTGCTCTGAAAGCATACATTCGTTGTAGTCGTGGAGTACGAGGAAAGTAATACATATGTTTGAATGGTACAAGATATTTCTTTGGAACAAATCTTTGACTTGTAGGCTTATACCTGGGACGACTACAAAACTTGCAATCTACAAGTTCACTATCCTCCCTAGTAAATAATGCAGGCATTGTAACAAGTATGAATTTTTTCAACTGGTATGTTCATTCCCCTCATTAACTTTTTAGTTTCATAGAATTTTTTTGGCATCACATTATCCGGAGGAATCATCTTATTAATATATTGACAAATATCATCAAAACATCTTTCAGAGAGGTGATGTTCAACCTTGATATGCAACAAACGAGCAACAACTGATAATTTTGAGTGTGTTTCACAACCAGGCCACACTTCTTGATTTGCATAATCAATCATATCATAAAAAATTTGAGCATCAGGATTAGAAAATTCCTCCATATCATCTGGAGGAAATGCGGGACCAACAACTTCATGAACCATTCTATGATAAGATGTACTAGGTCCAGGATCATCAAATTCACTAACATCAACCAATAGGTTATTCATAGTATGTTCCCAGTTGTGCATTATTTCATCTTGATCTATAGTTTTCGCAACTTTACTTTCTCCATGCAAATACCTTACATGATATCTCCGTACAAAACCTACTTTTAATTAATTCTGATAGACAGTATGAACATTTTCAAAGTTTCTATTCTGACATTTCTTTCGGTTACATGGGTGGGCACCTTAGTCTCTCACCATCCCTCCTTTCTGGATGACTCATAGCGAACTCAATAAATTGTTGTACACCCCTTAGGAATTCTGGATCATACAGACCTTTGGTTAATCTTTTGTACATCCATTGGAGTTTTGAACTCATTTTACTTATAAACTTCTTTTCTGATAATGTGAGAAGGGCAAATAGTGAAATAAAAGCTCACGGAGAATTGAAAAGAAGAAATTTGTAGTATGACATAAAATGAAACAGAGAAGAATGCTATTTGTTTGAACTTTAAACTGGAACTCTTTTTTTACAGCAGGTATGTAGGTTTTATATATTAACTAAATAATAACCTTTTCTCCTAAAATAACTCCAACAAAGTCCTATTCAAATAAATAGCTAATCTGATATCATTCCTAAATAATGGAAACTGAAATATTTGAGTCAGGCAACTTAATTTTTTTAAAGTTAAAACAGTTAAAGAAAACATATGAAGATGCAACTAATTTTATAGCATTGCAATTATAAAATCTTTGAATAGTTAAAAGGGTGCAATTTATAATCAAGCTAGAAAGACAAATGTTTCAACTCAAGCTTCTTTTCTTTCGTATTTAGTAGGTTAGTTTAATTAAAACTTCGTAAAACATGTAACTCAACATATGAAGGTAATGAGAAGTATTATGCTCTTCTATGTCTTCTGTGAGGTTGGTCAGCAAGTGTCTTGTCCCAACTTGGAAAAGCTATACATCAAAAGGATTAACAACATAAGTGTTTTATGCTTCCACCAACTTTCAGTTCCCTACTTCAGCAAACTTCAATGATTGGAAGTAAATAATTGTGGAATATTAAGAAACTTGATGTCTCCATCAGTGGCTAAAGGTCTTCTGAATCTCCGATGGCTACAGATAGAACACTGTAAATCAATGGAAGAAGTGATCACAAAAGGAGAAGGAATCATGACCTTATTTCCCCTCTTAGAAGAGTTGGATCTTACCTTTTCAAAGCATTGTTGCAATCATCATCTCTTCTCAACTTATTTTCCTTGTTTTTAATTTGAGAATACAAACCGTGACTTGTCACTCAATTTATTTTGGAATCCCATTTTATTTCATTCACTTTTTTTTTCATTTTCATTATAATAATTTTTTATAAGAAAGGGTTCCTTCTCTTTGTAACACTTTCAAAGTTGAGTCTCATTCCATCTTTCTTTTTCCTTCACTTGGATTTCATTCTTCCTTCCTTTCCACACCCCCTAAGTTGGCTATGCAAACATCACAATGCTCCAAAAAGGATTTTTGGTTAAAAGGTAGGGATAATTTGGTTCAAGAGGATTTCTTTTGGTTGCAAACAAATAGAGTAGGCTCAAATAGTGCCAAAATGAATCCACACCCTCACAAGTTAGTCACAAAGGATTATGGAAAATTCGGTTCCCTCTTTAAATTTATGCCTAAGATCATGTCTCATATTCACAAAGATTCAAACAATTAGACTAGTAAGGCAAATTCTAGGGCTCCACATGCACGTTTTCAAGTAAGACCTCACCACACATAACACTTCAAAATAAACTCATTTAGCACATCCCAAAAAGATCAAAAGCGCACATGTGATGTTTATTGCAAAGCTCACATCAAAATGCAGCTAGTCAACAAAAGATTCAAGAGATCGCTCATAGGTCCCAAACCACATCGATTTCATTCTCATCTTTCTTTGCCCTTCAACTGACTTTCATTCTTCCTTCCTTTCCATAGCCCCAACTTAGGATTTTGGCCTAATTTGGCTATCCAAGCATCACGATGCCTCATAAAGGATTTTTAGTGAGAAGGTAGGGATAATTTGGTTCAAGAGGTTTTCTTTTGGTTGCCAACGAATAGGTTCGGCTCAAATGGTGCCAAAATAGATTCACACCCTCACAAGGTAGTCACAAAGGATTACGGAAAATTTGGTTCTCTATTTAACCCAAGATCATGTCTCACATTTACCAAGATTCAAACAGTTAGACTAACAAGGCAAATTATAGGACTCCATATGCATGTTTTCAAGTAAGACCTCACCACATATGGAACTTCCAAATACACTCATTTAGAAGATCCCAAAAAGATTAAAAGTGTATGTGTGATGTTCATTACAAGGTTTACATCAAAAGAAAATAGTCAACAAAAGATTCTAAGAGATCGCTCAAAGGTGCAATCACATCAATTTCATTCTCGCAACACCAACACAATGCATCATGCTCATCATGAGTACTATTCAATACATTGATATTGAACACAATCGATCCTCAATTGTTATCAATGAAAACTTCAAGCATTTCACGATTTTAACTCATGAGGTTCCAATATCAAGGGAAAATAAAATAGAAATAAAGAGACAATCTTTTAACCCAAAATAACACTCTAATATAAACAAACATAACAATAAAACTGTTCAAAACTTAAAATAACAAAATATAATCAAAAGGGGAACATTAGCATGAATGCCCTCTCCCTATCAAATATAGAATGCAGTGTCCTCAATGCAATATAAACAAAAGTATGGGGAGGCTGAGATAAAGGGTCTCCTGACAGGATATGCCTATGGAGCATTCTCTTCTGGAGTCTCGGGTGATGAAGCCTCATGAGAGGCAACGGGATCACTGGAGGCAGAAAGGAAGGCTTAACTGGGCATCAGTGCCTATCTCAGTAGTAGGATGTAGGATGAGGTCTAGAGTTACTCTACTAGAACCAACCTCTAAAGTCTCTTGAAGAGATCTCTCTAAGGCTGCCTGAAGAATGACCTTCTCGGTCTCATGTAGCTCTGTCAATGTCTTCGCAATCCCATGTTCTTCATTCCGTAACTCCTCCTCATCAGTCTCCTCGTCCAACTCATCCTCGACCCTCTCACTCTCATAAGAATCAATAGACTCAACATGCACAGTAACCTCAGGCTGCTCACTAGAAGAAGGCACAATACTCGACATCTCGGACATGGGATGAGGTGCATCTGGAAGGGTAAGATCACCCCAAAGCATGGAGATGACCGTCGATTGTAACTAGATCACCTCCGCTCGTAGGGTAGCAATCTCAACCCTCATGGTTTCTAGTGCATCAGAGATTCCATCGGCCTTTTCTCGAGCCTCTAATCTAGTTGTGAGATCATTCAGCCTCAAAGTGTGACTCTCAATGGTCCTCTTTCACTTGACCACCCTCTTAATCAATAGAACAAAGGCCTTCTCAATGGCCTTGTCAATCATCCTAGGCATGTCCGTCTCAACCTGGAAACTCTAACATCTATTGATCGGGCAAGGCTGCCTATCTGGTATATCATGGCCTAGGTCAAGAGGGGACGGGTAATAGGAGGGGGGGGAGACCTCACAACAACAACAATAGGGACATAAATAGAAATAGTTAGGCCATCAGTAGGGGAAATTGTAGAAATACCTACCTGCTCCATAGAAAGAGTAGTTGTGCTATCCTCAACTGCTAGAGTAGTGGGATCAACCACGAGCGTTCAGTCTGGTGTTGGTAGATTCTTCAAAGATGCATCGTCCCACAAATACTCAACCTCAATCCTCCAAATGTCACTAGAAGAGGCCAGTGTGATCCTCACATCTGTCTTCCTCGTAAGGGAACTCTCGCTCTCTCCCATAACTATGTAATGAGTACTGGAAAAGGGATAGAGGTTTTCTCTTGCTTTGCTTGTAGCAGTATTCTTCCTCAATAATGGCACCTGCATTGATCTTTTATTTCTCAATAATAGATCCCACTAGCACTACCTTTTGATGTCGGAGTACTGAATTATTTTGGGATGACATGATATTATTGCTAATAAACCTGTACTAGTATCTTTCCATGATATTCAGGTCATTCTTCTTTATTTTCTCCCCTTCATACATCCAAGAGGGAGAAGACTCATCGGATATTAGATGGGACAACCACCCCTTTAGACCATCTATAGTCTTGGTTATCCGGGTCTTGTATTCATTGATATGATTAGAGAGGGTGTCCAATTTTGTGTTGATCTCATTGGCATGACACTGAACCATCTTGTCTATCACTTCCACTTCATCTACAATTTTCCAGACATTGCATTTTATCTTCTTTGGCAATGCCTTGACATAGTAGTCAGAGAATTCACGTAGTCACTTTGGTACATAAGGTTGTCTGGCTTTAGTAAACTACTCCAACTTGTGAAATTTGATAGTTGCCCATATGGCTAGGTAATCACTCATGACTCTGTCAGTCGAGAGTCGACGCTTCTCCAAAATGGTTCGTTCTCCTTCTACATTGAGCCTATTTAAAGTTCGTGGAGCTATTATTGGGAGAACACGAGAAGCAGGATTATAATCTTTTGGAGGCAATGATATTTATGTGCTTAGTGGCGATGTGCTTCCTCGCTTTCTTACCCCAGGTTGTAGGGTCTGAAGGTTTGTTTGTTGGGCACAAGAGGCCTTCTAAGGCTCATTTGTTTAGATGCCCTTCTTCTTCTTTGGAGGAGGAGAAGGAGGAGAAGAAGAAGACTCCCTATCCGACTCATAGTCAGATGAAACCACTTGCTTACCCTTAGTTCTTGCTATTTCCTGCAAAGCACACATTCAAACATAGGATTGGTGAAGGTTAGTTGAAATTAAAAATACGTTGAGTCACATTTCAAAAATATTTTTGAGGCTCGCCTAACGGGAAGGAGGATCTCCTAAGAGGATCGACAACCTCTGGTGAGCTCGCCGAAATGGATAGTAGCAATTAACTCAGGAATCATGCATAAAAGGTGAAGTCAATGCCAACTCGGTGATTCACCGAGTTGGTTTTGGTGGGCAAAGACAAGTTCATCGAAACTAATTGTGCAAAAGGGAAAGACACATCAAGGAAGGTGTCCTCTCTTACACGATGATTCGCCAAATGGGTTTAGTGGACTATGACAAACCCGCCGAATGGAATGGTACCCAAGATCATGCATATGCTATAAAAGGCGAGTTGGGTCTTATTTGGTGATTCGTCTAACCTCCTTGGCGAGCTAATACAAGCTCGCAGAACAGGAAATATTTAGCCTAATGCCTAATTTTCACAGCTAATCCAACAAACACAACAAATATTAATCTCCCCTCCACATTACAATCTACCTATATGTTTTTCTACCCATGGGTACTTAGGTTCCCCCCCGTCATTGCTAAGTATTGCACTAATTGATGATTTGCCCTTAAGAAAGTAGTCAATATGTCTATCATTGGGCTAAATTATGCAATTGGGTCAACACTGGGCTACTCAGACTTCACCCACATTATATTAGGCTTAGACCCAACACATTTATCAGTTCAATTACACAATTTAACCAACACAAACACAATTCTCAATTTTACAGAAATTTACAATAAAAAAATCATGGGCACAGTTCAAATTATACATCACGATGCTACCCATCGAAATCAGGAACATAAAATAAGTTAAAGGGCTCAATTCCACACCCTATATGTACTTGAGACTTAGAAATCTCAACAAGAATTTGTAAACCAACCTTAATATCGAAAATAATTGAGACAAATGAAGTATTGGGGTTGGGTTGACATGAACTCCAAGAAAATGCACTCCTTAAACTTTGAAAATACTCACAAGGGACTCACAAACACTCAAAAGGGTGATTCACCAAAGAACATTAGACGGACTCAAGTGGGTCTACCATACCATCCTTCACATTTGGTGTTTGTTTAGGCATGTGTGGTGAGCTTAAGCTCTAATTGGCGATTCGTAAAACAAATTCAACGACGTTAGTCGAGATCGCTGAATGGACTTGGTATAAAAAGGTCTTTTCAAATTCAAAAATCAAAGTTGTATCATTTGGCCTATTTATTATTTCCCAAAATTTGGCCTAAACTGACTCAATGACGTTAGTCGGGTTTGCCAAACCCGTTCGGCCAATCGTCCTTCTCTACTCAGCTCTCTTTATGATGCTCTAGGCTTTAGGTGTTTGAACTTCAGTTGGCGAACTCGATTAAGTTAGCCTTTCACGTTCGGAAAATTACCGAGTACCACCTTGGTTAACCTTTAAAGCATTCAATATTTGCTTTGCACACTGTCACTTTGGTCGATGTGCATTAGGACAACCGTTATCATTCGGTGCATCGCATTTTCTTTTGTAGTCCGCTGACATTCTTTGATAGACACAAGTTCTATGCCTTGTCAATTTGGGCGAGGTCGTGCTCAGTTGGTGATCCTCCTTTCTTGTTTGGCGATCAACAATTTTTACTTTACACCCAACCCCATTTTAGCACCCCTTGATCTTAGTGTTTTAGCCACTCATTACAAAAAGTAAAGAGATTATACCTTCCATGAAAGCGATCATAGGTAACTTGAAATTAAACAATTACGAGGTAAACTCACTTTGGATTCAACTTCAATTTATCAAAATTAAATACCAAGTTGTAAAACCCCAAAAGCTAGAAAAGTATTCTTTAAGGGGAAAGTGTTCTAAGACTCTAAAAACTCTTCTCAAAATAGTACTTATTGAACTCATCAAACTCCCTAAAAGCTGTATCCTTTGGGCTATTTATACTTTCCCAAAATTTTGCCTAAAATCAATTTTGCGGCTGACTCAACGACGTTAATTGGGCTCGCCAAACCTGTTTGACGAATTGCCCTTCTCTCCTTAGCTCGCCTTATGATGATCTAGACTTCAAGTGTTTGAACCTCAGTTGGCAAACTCGATTGAGTCAGCCTTTCATGTTTGGCGAATCACTGAGTACCACCTTGGTTCACCTTTGGAGCATTTAATCTTTACTTTGCACACTATCGTTTTAGGCAATGTGCATCAGGATCGTCGTTCTCATTTGGCGCATCGCCTTTTCTTATGTAGTCCGCTGACCTTCTTCAATAGACACAAGTGTTATGCACTGTCAATTTGGGCGAGGTCTTGCTCAGTTGGTGATTCGCCTTCTTGTTTGGCCAACAACAATGTTTACTTTGCACTTGTTTTTTGTATTTTTGGTCATTCTTTCAAACATTAGTCCTTGTCTTGTCCAATTTCCTTCATAGCTGCAAATCATCAACATTCTATAAGAATAAGACAAAATTAGGAATTGATGACACTATTTATTGAGCTAAATGGACCTTAAATGAGTGCAAATATACCACTCATCAGCTAACACTTTGAAAATGGACAAAATGTGACTAAGGATCATACAACCCTAAATTTTCATCATAAAACCTTTCTAACAACCATGCAACTTATATTATATAGAAACTAACTAAACCAGGTCTAAAAAGGGATAACCGTAACCTACCTTAAGATCGAAACAACACTCGAACCTCTATTGATGACCTTTTACCTTCAGAGCTGCCTCCAAACAATGTCACACTATCAAATTATCTATGTACATGTCAACACAAGAAAATTTATATCCATAAAAAGTTTCAGACTAAAAAATTAGGTCAAATAGGACTGTGGGACTCGCGTGTTGAATCACACAATTTATTCCATCACAAGGTTCCAACCAACTCGAGGAACTTTTGACCCAAAAATGGCAAATAGTCCCACCAAAGAAAGCTCAAGAACACTTCAAAGTAAGAATTGAAAGAAGGAAATCAAGGGAACTTACAAGCTAACTGAAGATTAATGATCCCAACATGCACCTATGCGATCCACCAATAACTCCCATAGATTTTCTCCTTAAATTAAGCTCCAAATAAAAAATGGAGTTTTCTTGATATATATATATGCTGAATTTTGAGAATTATATTATAAGTGCAAGTCATTTGGTCTTCGCAAAAATGGGACCTGGTCTGTGAATGTGAAGGTCCAACTTGACTAGTCAAGATGACCCTACTTTGCGAAAGCGGGACCTGGTCCATGAACACGGTGGCCAAGGTCCCCAATAGTTTGGGAATGAGAAATAGAGCCTGTGAGTGCGGTGGTCCATTTTATTAACCTCCAAGAATGCAAATCAAGGGTGAGGAACACGAAGCACAGTCTATGATGCACTAGCAAACGGTTAATTAGCTAAACTTGAAGTTGAGAAAATTCCCTGATGTAGGGGCTTGAGATTCATTATGAACCCCATGAACGTAGATAAACTATGCTACCTCACCAAAAATGAAATTTCAGACTCAATGGGATTGGCAAAACAACTTATGGAGGTCGTCTCGATACAATATTGACCCATGTTAACACTAAACACAAAAACAACCAAAACAAGCATAACATAAAACACCACAAAATCACCCCGATCATCTTGGGATCCAAACCAAAGGTCATTCTAGACCAAACTAAACGTTTTGTAGCTAATAGAGCTGACAAAAAAATCATCCGAGCCTATTTACCAAGAATGTCGACAGAAGTCAACCTTATGCCAAACTTCTCTAAATATCTCATCTAACCGTTCAAACTCATGCCAATGACCTCGGGATCCAAACCAATCGTGATACTAACTCAAAATGGACCTTTTGAAGCCAATGGAATTTAAACAAATCTCATACGACATCAAATTGTTTAGATATTGACCAAAGTCAACTCATTTAACATAAAAACCCCAAAAGTGGGAAAACTCATTTAAAACTCTCTCGACCACCTCGAGAATCATGCCACCAATCCCAACACATCACAAACATTTCATATAAGGTATGGGAAGGGTTGGAACAATAAATATACATGAAAGAAAACAAATCACCATTAGGGTCATTACAATATTCACTACTAAAAGGACTTTTCTACTAGAAAGTTAAAGAAAATGAAGTACCTAAAGTCTCTAAAAGGTGGGGATATCAAGTCCACATGTCAAGATTGGCCTCCCAAGTAGCCTCTTTGACCAAAGTATGCCTCCACTTAAATTTCAGATGGAATATCCTTAGATCTCAACTTCCTAGCCTGCCTATCTTAAATAGCATAGTCTCCTCCTCGAAGGCTAATGACTCATCCAACTTAACCAAATCCCACTGAAGCATGTGAGACTCATATGGAGCATACTACCTCAATATAGAGACCTGAAAAATAGGGTGAATACATGAAAGAACTGGAGGTAAGGCTAACTCATAAGCAACCTCTCCAATATGCCTCAAAATTTCAAAAGGGGAAATGAACCTCGAGCTATGATTTCCCTTCCTCCAAAATTTCATTATGCCCTTTATGGCGACACTCGCACATAAAACACTTGATCGCCAACAATAAACTCTAAGGCTCAGACTCTTTAATCAGCATAGCATTTCTACATACTCCGGGATGTATGGAGCTGCTCCTAGATGACACTAATGCTATTCATACAATCATGCAACATTTAGGTGCCCCATGGCCTAATTACAAAAGCATCAAACCAACACATCGGAGAATGACACCTTCTACCATACAACGCCTTAAATAGAGCCATCTAAATACTAAAGTGGTAGCTATTATTAGAAAAGAACTCCACCAAAGCCAAGAACCGACCCCACTAACCTCTAAAATCAATGACATTGGCTGGAAACATGTCCTTCAAAACATGAATATTCCTCTTAGACTAATTGTTAGTCTATGGATGAAAAACAACGTTGAGCTCAACTCTGGTACCCTACTCCCTCTTAATAGACCTCTTGAAACACGATGTGAACTGGGTACCACAATATAAAATGATATACACGGGCACCCCTTGCCAATGGAAAATCTCTAGATCTGAGCTAACCTCTTCAAACTGCAGGAAGTCTAAACCAGTATAAAGTAATCAAACTTGGTTAATCTATCCATGATGACCCAAATAACATAAAACCTCTGAAAAGTATGTGGAAATCATACCACTAAGTCTGTAGTTATCCGATCCCACTTCTACTTTGGAATGAGTAGCTTCTGGTCAAACCACCATGCCTATCATGCTCGTACTTCATTTGCTGGAAGTTCAAGTGCCCATCTATGAACTCCATAATATCTCTCTCCATCATACACCATCAGTAGTGTTGTCTCAGATCAAAATACATATTTTCCACTTCTGTATGAATAAATTATCTACAATAGGACTTCTCTAGAATCAACTAAATCTGGTCTCCAACTCTAAGAACACTGATACGACCCTCATCCTGAAAACACCCATCAAATCTAAGGTCGCCTTCCTAGCTTCACCACTAAGCACCTTGTCTTGAATCACTCTCAATGTTATATCCTCTGAGTGTTGTGCTTGAATCTGCTCCTCAAGTGAGGATCTGGCCTCCTTACAAGAAAGAACCCCTCCAAGCTCAGAAATATAAAGTTGAACCATCCAGTTGTCAATGGAATGAATGTCTGAAGCCAAAGATTTCTCCTCTACTACTAGGAATGCCAAACTCTTCATACTCACCACCTTCTGGCTCAAGGCATCTACTAACACATTTGCCTTACCCCAGTGATAAAAAATCGTGACATCATAGTCCTTAAGCAATTCCAACCACCTATGTTGTCTCAAATTAACATCCTTCTGGATGAAATTTTAATAAATTTATAATGATTGGTGAAGATCTCACAATGAACACCAAACAGGTTATGTCTTCAAATAATCAACGCAAACACTACCAGAGTCATCTCAAAGTTATGAGTGTGGTAGTTCTTCTTGGGAACCTTTAGCTGCCTGGAAGCATATGCAATAACTCTACCCTACTACATCAACACATAACCCAAAACAAAACCGAAAGTACCATAGTAGATCATAAACCCATGGCCCTAAACAAGAAGAGTCTTAATTGGAGCTAAAGTCAACAAGACCTTGAGCTTTAGAATGCTTTCCTGACACTCGTCAGACCATTGGAAAGGGAGATTCTACTTAGTAAATCTAGTTAATGGCTCTACAATCGAAGAAAACCCCTCTACTAACCTTCTCTGGTAGCCTGCTAATCCGATGAAAATCTAACCCTCAGTGGGAGAAGTAGGCCTAGTCCAATCATGAATTGCCTTTATCTTTGCTAGGATCATTATAACCCCATCCTTGGAAACTACATGTCCAAAGAATGCCACATAAATATGCCAAAACTCACACTTAAAGAAATTGGCATACAACTATTGATCCTACAAAGTCTGAAGCACCACCCTCAAATGATGCTCATGTTGCTCCCTACTCCCAGAGTAAACTAGAATATCATTGATGAATACCATTACAAAGGAGTGCAAGTAGGGTCTGGACACATAGTTCATCAAATAAATGAATGCTACTTGCATTGGTCAAACCATAAGATATAACTAGGAGCTCATAATGGCCGTAACGAGTCCTAAGGGCAGTCTTTGAAATGTATGCTACCCTAATCCTCAGCTAGTGGTATACCAATCTCAATTCTATCTTAGAGACCACTGATGCACCCTGAAGCTGGTCAAAGAAATCATAAATATGCGACATCAAATACATGTTCTTGATGGTCACCTTTTTCAACTGCATGTAGTCAATACATATACATAAGGAACCATTTTTCTTCTTTACAAACAAGACATGAGCACCCCATGGACACACACTAGGACTAATGAACCCCTTGCTCAAGAGGTCATTGGGCTGCTCTTTAAGCTCTCTCAACTCTATTAGAGTCCTTCAATAAGGTGAAATAGAAATAGGTTACATGCCCCACGTAACATCAATGTCGAAGTCAACATCACAATTAGGAGGATGATAAAGTAGATAGGTAGGAAATACGTTAGAGAACTCCCTAACCATAAAAATTAACTTGAAGGGATGAGTTTTGACAAGTTACAGATTTTGACTCATTTGAGGCTTATTTAGTTTAACAAATAGTGTCCTAATTCTTTTTTTGTTCCATATCTGATGCTTTATTATTGCTTTATATCTATGAAGGCTTAAGGACAAGGCAAAGATGAAATAAAAAAAAGGGTAAAACATAGAAAAAGAGCAAAAAGGTGATGCTGATGCTCACCAAGAGGCACTTGCCAACTCGCCGAGTGTGCTTTGTTCCCGCTAAAAATGACAGTTCAATTGGGATAAATTTAAGGCTAAAAAGGTGAGTTCAAGTGGCACTCAATGATTCACCGAGTATGAAGTCCATCGAATTTGCCAACAATGCCTGAAGTTGAGCTAAATTTTATGGGAACTAAGGCGAGCAGATGGATACAAAGGCAACTCACCAAACGCACTTGACGAGCTCACATGAGCTTGCCGAAGTCGAATTAAGTTGAAATGATGAAGAAAAAGGGAAGGAGTAGACCAAGTCGATGACTCACCTATTGATTCGGCGAGCCTGATGGAAGACCCCACCAACAAGGGCAAAAACCACCTCATCATAGTCACTTATCTCTTCTTCATCATATAAGCAAAGTGCAACCAACGATTCTTCACTATAAGCCTCTTCACCGATACTTGCCACGGCTTCATCAATTTGGTCTAAGTGGGAGACCACATGCATGTCACTTGGGTACTTCATGACTAGCAAATGTTGAAGTTGACTTCTTCTTCATTTACCCGGAATTTCAACTCTCCCTCTTCAACATCAACTAAAGCCTTTCCACTAGCCAAGAATTGCCTACCAAGTATAATGGGGACTTCAACACATATTTTACAATATAAAACCACAAAGTTAGTTGGGAACAAAAACTTTTCTATCTTTACTAGAACGTAATACACCACCCCTACTGGCTTTTTGATTGTCCGGTCCTCCATCAATAGTCTTATATTAGTAAGCTTTGGGTCCTCGAGCCCAAGTTTATTGAAAACCTTCAAAGGTATTAAATTTATGCTTGCCCCAAGGTCACACAAAGCCTTAGTAAATGTATGCATTCCAATGGTGCATGGTATGGTAAAAGCCCCCGGATCATCTTTCTTAACGATTGCATTATTGGTCATGATGGCACTACAAATTAAAGGGATTTCAATAGTTTCACAATTTATCAAACATTTTTTTGTGACTAGCTCCTTCATAAATTTTGCATAACCAGACATTTCAAGCAACACATTTACCAAAGGGATATTTACTGACAAATCCTTGACTACTCCCAAGAACTTTTGAAACTTTGCACTATTGTCTTTCTTCCTCAATCATTGAGAAAAAGGAGGAGTTATTTTGATTGGCCTTTGAATAGTTAGAGCTATCACATTACCATCTCCATAATTTGATTTTGGATCAGTTTCAACATCATCCCTTTTTGGTTCATCCCCTTTGTTGGGTGGCTCATGATCGATAACCACCTTCTTATCACTATGTTTTTCAACCAATGACTCATTTTGTAGCACCTTACAACTTTTGATTATTATAGCCGACACTTGGTAGCACTCTTTGAATCAATGGCCACATCATAAGCCAATACTTCTTTCGAACTTGAATACACAATAGCGGCAAGCTGGCCCATTTCCTATTTAAGAAGCTTAATTGATGATGAATGAGAAGTGACCATATTTGTCAATGATGAACTCCTCATCTAGTGCAACATCATATTGGATCCCTCCACCTTTTCAAGAAACTTGGCTAGCAACTCTTCGTTTTGAGCACTCTACGGGTTGGCTTGTTGTCTCCTTGGTATGCTGAGGTCATGAAGTGATTCATATTTTCCCTTCTCACATTAACTTTCTTCTCAAGTTTCATCTTTATCATATTAATTGACATTTTCCCAACAACCATCACTACTTTCTTTGCAACCTTGACTTTCATTTAGCCTTGGATAGATTAAATGAAAACCCCCCATTCGACCGCTTTTTGATTAGGTGTCATCATTATATACGCTCCCAAATCTAGCATTCCCATGATTCATCCCTCGACCTATATCAACTGCATTTATTGATCTAGTGGCATCTCCCATAACATGTTTTGATAACA
The DNA here is from genome assembly GCA_029582685.1 of Solanum piurae. Lineage (NCBI taxonomy): Eukaryota > Viridiplantae > Streptophyta > Magnoliopsida > Solanales > Solanaceae > Solanum > Solanum piurae. The sequence continues at coordinate 64,037 of JAJOOO010004858.1, read as the reverse complement.
TTTCAAGTTGAACCATCATTTTAGCTATGTTCGTATCACATTCCCGGTTCTTCTCTTCTTGCTCTTTGGTCATACCCACTTGAGAAGGAGGAGACACTTTATCTTCAATCTTATGCCAAGCTTACTTGATTTTTGTTATTTAATCGAGCAGCCTTGAAGCCACGGCAAATGGTTGTCGTACTATTCCCCTTCAATGAATTAGTCAGCCAACCTCTTATTCACGTAATAACATATCCGAAATACCATGATTTGGACATTGTAACATTAACCTTTGGAAACGCAACCATGTGTCATGAATGGGCTCACCATTTAGGCTCTTGAAATTTTAAATACCATCTCTCAACTTCACCATCTTCGAGGGAGGGAAAATCCTTTAAAGGAATGCTTCAGTGAGTTCCTCCCACGAAGTGATAATATCTTGTGGTAGTTTGAACAACCATTTTGTTGCCTCTCCAATTAAGGAGAACAAAAATAGTCTCAATTGTATTGACTCTTGTGTAATGTTTTCAATGGTAAAGGGCCCACAAATATTCACAAACTTTTAGAGATGGTCATGAGGATCTTAATGGGCAAGACCTTCGAACATTCCTATTATTTGGAGCAGCTTCAACATTGCCTCAATTACAGTAAATGTAGCATTCCCTGGAGTAGGGGGTAACCGTATCGCCACAACTCTTGATGACACTGAGATTTATGCCATCCATATCACCAATGTCATTGTTTTTCCCATAGCGAGTAGCATTATCGTCGCCATCTACTCTCATTTTTCTATCTACGAATGGGGCACAACAACAATACCAAGCGTAAATGTATTCCACTACGAAAAAAACAAGTTCACAAGTTACTTCACAAACTGAATTTTAGATACCATTGACCGGTAGTGGTGCCAATTTTTTATAACGCTCAAATTAATCTAAAATAATTAGAGGACTAAGAGGTCGCTAGCAATAAAAATACCCAACAAAAGAGTCAGGGTCGAATCCCACAAGGAGTGATTTAATGACAATAATTAAATGAGGAAATAAAAATGCAAACTAATTGATTGTAACAATTAGGACAATGGGTGGATGATTTCACCAAATTTAACAAAAAAGTCTTGGAATAAATTATTATCACAAATTAACTAAAAATAGAGGTTTAGACAAGTAAGAGACGATCTAGGTCTGTGGGGATTGGTATTGATGTCAAATAGGGGTAGGAGTGCTTGCTCAATAATGCTAGACAAACATGGATAAGCCGAGTAATCTTTAATGACACAAATAATCTTTCGATCTCAAAACATTAAAAAATAGAATCTTCTTTTGGTATCATCTACGTAATCACAAATCAACCCAAAACCTTACTAAAATATCTCTTTCGAGCACATTTGACAAATAGAATTGAACCACAATTTCTCTTTCGAGTAACGTACAAGAATCAAACCTATATTTTAATCATTAAGTTATTTACCTACTTCAATTGATCTCTTTCGAGCACCAATCAAAGATCTAGACTAGGATTAAGTTGGCCACCTTAACCCATAAATTAATATCATGCTAATTAACTCAAATCCATGGATGGACAACAGTAAAATAGAGCAAAGCACAAGACCCACTAAATTAAATCAACACCCAAACACATAATTACACACCTAGAATATGAGGTTTTAGCCAAACATCATAAAAGGAAAAGAAAGTATATCCATGATGTTTTCAGCCGTAAAAGAGTTGAAAATAAACAATAATCTTCAATACCCACTTCATATTTAACCCACAATTGTCTATTATAAGGTTGTGCCAAACCCCAACAACTAAGAGAAAAACTAAAAAGTCTATTTCTTAATATGAAAAAGTTAGAATGGGTAAAAGATAGATTTTCTCTCTCCTTAGGGCTATATATAATTTCCCCAAAAATTAACCTAAAATTCCATTCGGCTATATTAGTTGGGTTCACCAAGCACGATCGGGGAAGCATCATTCTACATTTCAACTCGCCCTTTGTTGGCTTCAGGTTTCAGGTGTTTGAACCCCAGTTGGCGAACTTGGTGGAGTCCGCCTTTTACGATCAGCAGGTCGCCGATTACCACCTTGTTCACTTAGTTTAGCCTTCATTTTAAATTCAACAGTCTGTCACTTTTAGCGATGGAATTGAACTCGTCTTTTCACATACGATACATTGCCGATGTATTCTTTCTTTGCTGACCTGCCTTGATATTTTATCACCGAACACTGTCACTTTCGATGAGGTTTGGCATGTTGGGCGATCCACCCTTTTTGTTAGGTGATTTTCAGCTGGGAGTTTACACTCCTTTCAATATTTTTGGTCTTTTTTTTATAGATTCATCATTGCCTTGTCCTTAAGCCTTCATAACTGAAAAATATCAAATAATCATCAGATAAGAACATAAATAGGCATTGAGGACACCATTTGTTGAACAAAAAAGACCTTAAATGAGTGGAAATCTACCACTCATCACATGCACATTAAGGAATTTCTCAAAATGATAGTAGGTAGACCTTACAATATTGTCATCCCCTTGAAATGTATTACCCTACTCATCATTGATATTCTAAATAAACAATTTTCTTCTGCTTTCTTTGATAATAGCATGTAAATACTTAAAATTAGCATCACCATCTTTGAACCATTACACTGAGTTTTCTACTTAAAAATAGATTGGTGACTCTTTAGGTATCTAATGTATTATGTGTTAACTTGATTGAGTTTAAATCTAATTTTTACAGTGTTTTCATTGATGAGTTCTTCTGCAGCTCCTCTAACCTTATATTCATACTCTTTAATTGAAGCAAAGATATCACCATACTTTTGTCTAAACCAGTTGATCAAAATGTTGGAGACTCTTTTCATGTGGGACCCATTGTTGCAAAGGAGATACTAATGAGGGCTAGGTAAGAGCAGAACTCTCTCCCATTCCCAGTCCTTATTAGACGGAAGTGCGAGAAGGTAGGAGTCCCTTTCAGGGCAGCTATAGATGTGAGGATCACCCCAGCCTCTTCCAATGATATTCAGAGGATTGAGGTTGAGTATTCTCGGGATGATGCATCTCAAAGGAAGTCTCCACCACCAGACACGATGCCCGTAGTTGATCCTACTATACTAGCATCAGAGGCCAACACACCTGCTCCTTCTATTGAGCAGGCATGTATATTTTCATCTTCTATTGTTCCTTGTACTCCTCTTGATGATAGTTCTTTTGTTGCTGCTGGTGTTGTTACCCCTACTCCTATAACACATCCCCCTTGACCCAGGACATGATTTATCATATGGGAAGACTTGCCTGATCGGAAAATGTTAGAGTCACACAGGTTGAGATGGACAAGCCCGGTATTATTTAGAGGGCTATTAAGTAGGCCTTTGGCTCCTTTGAGGGACATGGTGGTTAAGTGTGAGGGGATTATTTAGAGCCATGGTGTGAGGTTGGATAACTTCACCGCTAGATTAGAGGCCCAAGAGAAGGCTGGGAGTAGTTATCGTGAATTAGCCACCACGAGAGAGCAGCTTGCTACCATGTGTGCGGAGGTGACTTAGTTACAGTCCACCGACATATCAATGCTATAGGTGAGGTTCACCTACCAGATGCACCTACCTATATTCCACCGCAGATGCCTAGTAGTGAGCCTCTTCCCAGTGTGCAACCTGAGATAGCAGTGAGTGTTGAGATTGATGCCGATGAGGATGTTGAGAGGGCCGAGGATGATTTGGCCGAGGAGACAAATGAGGTAAGGTTGAGGAGTGAGGAGCATGGAATTGTGTAGACTCTGACTGAGATGTAGGAGATCGAGGAGGTCATTTTTCAGGTGACCTTAGAGAGAATCCTTCGAGAGAGTTTAGCAGTTGGTATGAGTGAAGTCTCTTCCAACTCAACCATCCCTCTGAGTGTTGAGACAGACATTGATGCCCCAGTTGAGGCTTCACTACTGTCTCCGTTGATCCTATTTACAAGCATTCATGACCCAGATGATGATTCCCTTTCGAAAACTTTAGCTGAGAATGCTCCACATGCTTAGCCTATCAAGTGGACCTTCTATCTCAGCCTCACATACTTTTATTATCATCGCATTAAGAACATTGCTTGTTTATTTTTTGTGGGTGACGGCTTTCGAGCCAATATTCCCTTTTCTGCTTGTATTTTGTTACTTTTAGTATTGGATGATTGTATTAGTTTACTTTTGTTTATATTATAGTGTTTCTTTTAGTTGAGTGTTGTGTGGTAGATTTGCACTCATTTGAGGTCTCTTTAGCTCAATAATTAATGTCTTCAATGCCAAATATTGTCCTATTATGATGATATAATGATGATTTGCATCTATGAAGGTAAATGGACAAGGCAAGGATTGATGTTTGAAAGAATGACCAAAATGCAAAAAGAAGTGCAAACTATACATTGTTGATCACCGAACGAGAAAGGAAAATCACCTAGTGAGCACGACCTCGCTCAAAATAATAGCGCATATCACTTGTATCTTTCGAAACAGGTTTGTGAACTCCAATAGAGAAAGTGATGCATTGAATGAGAAGGGCAACCTTGTTGATCGTCACCGAAATGACAGTGTAAAAAGAAAAATTAAATGCTCAAAAGGCAAACCAAGGTGGTACTCGGTGATACGCCGAATGTGAAAGGCTGACTCAAATGAGTTTGCTGAATGAGGTTCAAACACCTGAAGCCTAAAGCATTAAAAGGTGATCTGAAGAGGCAGAGGCGATTCACCGAACGAGCTCGATGAGCCCGAATAATGTCACTGAATGAGATACTCATTGGGTTTTGGGGTAAATTTTGGGAAATTATGAATAGCCCAAAGGAGAGAAAAATTAAAGAGTTCAGAAATTTAGAAATAGTGAGAAATATTTTGAGTTTTGAGAGAAAGCACTTGACCTTTGTGGAGAACACTTTCTAGATTTTAAGTTTTTTCAACATTGCTCTTGAATTTGATAAATCGAAGTTGAATACAAAGTGGGTTTACTTGTAATTGCTTAATTTCATTCTACCCATGGCTACTTTCATGGAAGGTATATTTTCTTTGCTTTTTGTGATGGGTGGCTAAATCCCTAAGATCTAGGAGTGCAATTATGGGGTATGGGGTTGGGTGTTGATTTAATGTAGTGGATATTGTGTTATACTCTATTTTGTTTCTGTTCACACATGAATTTGGGCTAGTTAGCATAGGGTTAATTTATGGGTTAAGGCTGCAAACCTAATTCCTACTTTTGATATCTAGTCGATACTCAAAAGAGATTGATTGGAGTGGATAATTAGTCCAATACTAGAAATTTAGGTTTGATGTCTATAACTTGCTTGAAAATGGAGGCTATGGGTTGGATCTATTTGTCTTGCTTATGCATCGAAAGAGAGAATAGAGTAAGTTATTGGGTTGTTTAGTTTGGCATTTAGATGAGACCGAAAAGAGATCTATGCATAGATGCTTTGAGATCAAAAGATTATTAGTGTCATTGAAGATGACTTAGCCTATTCATGAATGTTCATCACTATAGAGCAGCACTATTACCTTATGTGACATCGATTTCCAATCCCCACACCCCTAGATTGCTTGTTAACTCTCGAATTCTCTGAAATTCTAGCTTAATTGTGATAATTAATAACAAAAGCTCTTTATTGAATTGGTGGAATCATCCACCCACTTTTTCTTACCACTAGAAATGAGTAATTTTACAATCCAAATTTCTTGATGGGAATTCTCTACGATATACCATTCCCTAGAAATTCAATCCCGACTCTTCATTGGGTTTTTAGTGACTACGACCATTGTCCCTTTTAATTGGTTTTTAGGAGAACATTTGAGCATTCTCAAAAATGGTGCCGCTGCTAGGGAGTGGTGGTTGAGAATTCAAATTAAGAAATTAGATTTTAATTTTGATTAGTTGTAGTAGATTTTTGTATTGTGTTCTTGTTAGTTGATTTGTAGGTCTTATACAATGAGTGACCATGGTAGTGAAAACGATAGTCACTATGGTCAAAATGACAACACGGGTGATTTGAATGATATGCATATGAATATTGTTGAAACCATGAGAGTCATCCGGATACATCCCATAGTGGAGAGGGTGGTGTTTCACATAATCAAAAAAATGCTACAATTTCTCCAACTGAAAGGAAATATTGGGGGCCTAGCTGATGAAGATCCCCATGAATACCTTAGGAATTTCATAAAGGTATGTGGACCATTTGTGTTCAACAATATATCTCAAGAGTCCGTAAGGTTGAGGTTATTCCCATTCTCTTTCACGGGTGAAGCTACAAGATGGTTCGCAGAACTCCCAAATGCTTCTATCACTTTGTGGGAGGAGTTGAATGATGCCGTCTTGGAGAGATTCTTTCCACCCTCGAAGATGGTTAAACTTAGAACCATATCCAAAATTTTAAGCAGATTGGAGGTGAACCTCTACATGAGACTTGGATGAGGTTCAAGAAACTACTTTTGCAATGTCCAACGCACGATGTTCTGGACAATTTGTTGTTTCAATACTTCTATTACGGCCTTGATTCAGTCAATAAAGTTGTGTATGATCAGTTAGTCCAATGTGGATTAATGAGACAACTGTATGATGTGGTTGTTTTGCTGCTAGATGACATGACTAAAGTTAACTGGGCATGGCACACTAGAGAAGACCAAGTGTTTACTCTATAATTGAGTTTGAGCAAAGAGCAAATAAAGAAGGACAACGAGCGAGATGAAAACATAGCCAAAATGATGACCCAACTCGATTGGTTGTCTAAACATGTCATGGGAGGTAGACTTAAGTCAGTAAATGTGGTTGGAACCAATAGTGGGTATTTCCCGAATGACGCCAAGTTTAAGGCATTATATAATGAGGAAGTTCAATATTTGGGAAACCAAATGGGGGTTCTCACACTAATTATCAACGAGAAGGTGGGAACCAAGGTTGGAACAATGATAGATATAATGATTAGAAAGATGTGAGGTGGAAATTGGAGAGATAGGGATGTTGACAAGGATAGGTATGTGTTTCCCCATGATCGTCCACGACCAAAAGACCCAGATGATCTAGAAGGTAACCGAACCGAGCAAATGCTTACAAGGATTTTCAACAAGGTTGAAGGCTCCGACAAATTGTTGAAGGAATTGAAAAGTGACTTCTCCACTCTATTCCAAATGGTGACATCTCACTCGGTGTCTATCAAGTAGCTGAAGACCCAATTGTTCCAAATCTCCACTCATATCAATCCAAAGAAAAATGGAACATTGTCGAGTGACACCATCCCAAAAGGGAACGGGTCGTAAACCAGTCTCATCAAAAATTGGTTTAAAACTAGGGTTTAGTACTTGGTCTACGGTTGACCAGTATTAACCATAGAAAGTTCTACTGTCCGTAGGTCACACCTATGGATCGAGTCGACAATTATTATTAAGGGGTTTTTGGGTCTTTTTCCTAAGTGCCTAATACCTAAGTTATATCATTTTAACGCCTATTTTAAGATATATATAAGTATTTTAAGTCCTTAAACTACCCATTCTAAATCATTCTCCTAAAATCCCAAATTCCCTCCAAGTTCTTCCCCAAATTTCTTTCTCAAGCTAAGGAAGAAGAAGCTAGAGTTTCACTTCAAGGTCTCCAATTCACCATAGATTTTGGGCTTTGATCATCAAGGTATGTTATTATTCACCTATGGCATCAAATCCATTCTTCCATTGGGACCCGAAAGATCCCAAATCTACAAATTATGATTCTTAATTGAAAGTTAGGATTTTATTCAATTGTCATGGGTTTTTCTCAATTATTATAAATTGGTTGTTTTCTATATTCTAATGCATGAATTGAAATGTTTACATGATTTTGAGTTGAATTCATATGAACCCATACGTGATCCATGATTTTTTACTATGAGCACATGATGAAGCTTATGAACTATGAAATATGAATTTATGAAGATATGTATGTTTTTATGAAATTGATGCATATGACTTGAGGATTCTTGTAGATGAAAGTATCAATGAAATTGTGAAAGAGTTTTCTCACATAAGGATTCATAAGTTTGAATGGTTTTCTCACTTAAGTGGAATCAATATTTAAGGAGCGATTCTAAATGACTTTAGCTTGTATTGGTAGCTTAACTATGTATTTCCATGGATGATGAAATAAATATGGTTAATGACTATTTCGTAATATTTCACTTAGCACCGAGTGAATATTAAGATGGAGGCTCTCCCATTAGTAAAGGTTGACTCTCTAGTAGCAATCTCCTTATCCTTAACTACGTGCCCTCGTAGTATGTCTTAGCTAGTGGATCCATATAAGCTAGACGTTTATGGTCCTTACAATGGCAAGTAGGACATCTCTTTTTGGTGTGGGATAGACACCAGATTCCATGTTTTTGCTCGCATGGTCTATATCGGTTAATGGTAAACATATCCCACTAAAGAAGAAGGTTACTTTCAAAGTATCTAAAAAAATGTTTTAATATGTTAAGCTTGGATTCATCATGATTATGACTTATATTTTATTAACCTCTTATCTTATGCTTTAGCTTGGTCATTGCATGTCATGAAAAGTCCTTTTAGCATGAATTCATATTGTTTATGCATTGCTATCATACTTAGTACATTCCATGTACTAATGCATACTTGTGCCTACATTGTTTCACTAATGTAGGGTGTGACGCTCCTACCTTGCATACTTGTGGCTAGTTGATCTCCCTTGTCGATTCAAAGATTGGTGAGTCCTCATGTTTCGACACCAAGACACTTTTATAACTCTTCTTTATTTTAGTTTTCAGACATTGTACGTGGTGTATGAGTTACGTCCCAACCACTTTCTTGATGTATCAGATGGCTTTTTAGACTATGATAGACTCTCACTTTGTTAAAATCTTTCATAATATAAAAAATGCTTCTTTTGAAATCTTTATTTCTATTATCTTGTATGATGTATGCTAAGTGGTTTATGTAGGGCCTTTCCAGGTACTATATGTTATGTTACGCCTAGGGTATACTTTGGATTGTGACCAAATAGGAGTTTAAATATGATCAGCAACCGAACCTTGATGCCTAGTGTACAAAGTAGAATCATTCATACTGGTAGATATATTAGGTTCTTCCGGAGGCAGACCACCAATATTATCAGTTTGTATCAAATCTTCCACTCTCTTCTATGTAGTATATTGAGTCAACACAGTAGGATCAAATTGTTGTTCATGAAAGATTGCATTGGTATCATCATTATTAGAGGTAGCACGGCTCCAGAGTCCTTCCTAGGGTTAACCAAAAGGTTCTCATGCAAGACATGAGAAAATAGCCCCTCCCCCCCTCTTTGGATACTCATTCCTACAAGTTAGGGTTTTTCTCCTGTATTCCTCCATCCATACCTCCAATAACTTCATTACTAGACATATCAGAGAAATAATTAGGGAGGGTTGACAAAGTATAAAGTCTAGAAGCTTAAACGACTTTTGATGATATTTTCTAAATATGTGATTTTAACTTAGTCTTTATGTGTTATTTTTGTACCCAATCACATTAAGAAATTCATCACCTATTTGTAATATAAAACTTTGCTAAGTGTATGGGAGTACTTTAGAGAAATTGTCAAAGTACAAGGACCTTCTGTTCAAGTTCACCAAGTTGTGGTGCAATTGTGAAAATAAAATGTCCTCATAAGCTTAAGCCAATTATGATTTTTTGGAAATTGTGAAAAAATAGAAATACATCATACATAAAGGGGATAAATATCATAAAGTAAGTTTATTTATGCTATTAGTGAGAATCTTCATAATGTCACTATTATATTATACCCTTGATTCAAAATTCACCTTTATCGTGGCCCCAATTAGTGGAATTTATGCAGAACCATAAATCCCAAATCAAGACAATACTTGTATGTTGGTGGAAGTCAAATACATGATGATTTATGTATAATTTTGATGGGCATTTAGGAAAAATTCAGACCAAAGTTCTATAGCCTTTTTCACAATTTGTTTGGGCATTCTAAATTTCCGATACTACTAGTATAAAAGTAGAACTTATGATTATAATAATGATTATGAATATTATATGGAGTATCATCTACTCTCTATAGTGATAGAGACAAATTCACTTGCTATGAAGACGATAGTGGAAGGAGACTGAGACTAATCATGGAGTATAAGTATATATATGAGGGTGAGAAGAATTAGAGAGTGGAGAAGGGTGAGAATCATTTACATCAATCCCTTCTGTTTTGTTCATTTGATTTTTTTTAAAATTTTTAATAAGACCAACCTTTTGGCCATTTTGGTTTTTTTTTAAAATGTAGTAGGACATTTTAAATTGTTTATGAAAAATATTTTATGTATATCTTATCTTATATACATATAAAAGAAAATCTTAGGCCCGCCTACGTGGCACCCTTAGAATTCAAGAATTTACTTTTATATTTTTATTCATACTTTTAGGTTTTTACCCCTATTTTATTTTTACCTTTAAACCCGTTTTTTCAACTTTTGCGTCCCTTCAGATTGTTGTATCTCTTCGGTTGCGCCTCTTCAAGAACTAGCTATAAAAACTAGGCACATCATACCATTGTTGTATTTTCTTCTTCGTGACAAATTTTATACCTAATTTTTGTGGAACTTCGTCAATACCTTGGAAGTCTACTTTAAATTTTCACCAAAAAAATAATGAAAATAATGAAACAAAACTATAATTTCATTATAGTTTTTTTCTCCATCCAACATGTCAAAAGAAATTGTTTCAACTGCTCAATTCTTGAACAACTAATCACAAGCAGAATAATTTTTTGGTTCGTACCTACTTCTTTTTATGGGCTTTTCCCTTCTGTCATTACTTTGTCCGACAACAAACATCAGTGTTTTATTCAATGATCTGTAAAGTTTATCTTTTATGAATTTGTATTGAATTACTTTTGTATTTTTTTTATGAAAACTTTTTAAGCATTCTTGATTGGCCAATATGAAAAAGTCACAACCCATCGAAAAAGATACAACTCTTTGAAAAAGTTAAAACCCATAGAAAAAATGACAATTCTTTAATATGAAAATGTGTTTTATTTTAATATATTTTATAATATAAATAAATATAATATGAAATATTTTGTATGATTTGGTCTAAGACTTTCGGTAGTAGTCCTTATCCAGCTTCTTTGATATAACCAACAAATTGGACCAATGGTCCATAAAGTTGCTTAAAAAATATAGTATGAAATATAGAATATGTACTAAATTGGGTCTTAATAAGAAGAAGAATAGAAAACTAATAAAATTTGTGGTTTAAAAATGAGAGAGAACCCCTCTATTTATTGCCAACAAAGGGAAGTGTGAACAAGTGTTTATTGTTCCTTCTTAGAAAAGTTACAACCCTTCAGAAAAGTCACAACTCTTTGGAAAAGTCACTATCCTTTGGAAAAGTAACAACCCTTCAGAAAAAGTCACAACTCTTCGGAAAAGTCAAAACCCCTTGGAAAAGTCACAATCCTTCAATGTGAAAAGTTTCTTCTTTGAATATATTTTATATTATAATATAAATAAATATAAAATATGTACTAAATTGAGTGTTCTAAGAAGAAGAATAGAAAAGATAGGAAATTTGATGTTTAAAATGTGAGGGAACCTCCTATTTATAGCCAACAAACGTAAAATGATCATGTTCTTTTGTGCTTTATCAGAAAAGGCACAACCCTTCAGAAAAGTCACTACTCTTCAGAAAGGTCACAACTCATCCAAAAAGTCACAACTCTTTAGAAAAGTCACAACCCTATGGAATAGTCATAACCCTTCTGAACAGTCGCAACCCTTTGAAACGATCATAACTTATCGTAGAAATCACACATTTTTGGAAAAGTTACAACTTTTTGAATAAATCATAACTTTTTGAAAAATACACAACTTTTTGAATAAATCATAACTTTTTGAAAAATACACAACTCTTTGAAATAGTCACAACTCTTTAAAAAAGTAACAACTCTTTGAAAAAGTCCCAACCTTTAATGTGATAAGGTGTATACTTTAAATATATTTTATAATATAAGTAAATAAATCAATATAGTATAATATAAAAAATAAAATATATACTAAATTGGATATTTTAATTGGGGGTATTATAATCATTTAACATTCAAGCTAGGGAGTTCATGCTTTTAAGGAAGTGTATAATATATGTATATACACACACGTATATATATATATATATATATATATATATATATTGAGAGAGAGAGAGAGAGAGGGGTAGATGTTATCACGTATGTATTTTTCATATATTGTTTCTTAACCTTTCACATTCTTTATTCTGATAAGTTTAAATGTTTCAATTACTACTTTTTTATTCTTTGTTAATGGTTAATACATGACAAAGTTGGAGAGTCTCAACTATTATAACTACCGCTACTTGTAACCTTTCTTGATTCTCCTAATTACTTGTAATTTTTTTAAATCCTATATTTTTGCCCAGTTGGTGCCCTCCAAATAACAAACATGTGACTTGGTTTTTTCATAATTCTGTAGTTGTTCTTTTTTTTGTCATAAATAATGTATTTTAAAATATTTTAAATTTTTAAAATATGATTAATAAAGTTTTAAAAAACTTAATGAGATCTTTGTATGATTTACTAACTATAGAATAATCAAGGAGCACATATTTGAGAATACTAGGGGTTAATATTGTAACACCTCAGATTCAAGAAAGGACTAGGAAGGGTCAAGTGGGCAACTCACAAGCCCAAATATGGACTATGGAACTCCTCACGGAGCCCTAGACGGGCCATGAAGAGGACCATGGTCTGTTGGAGGGATCGTGAATTTGCTCAAGACCTGCCTCGTAGGACTCTCTTCCACGAAGGCCGTGGAAGACCCATGGTGACCTTCACGCCCCATAGTGGTGCCCGTGAAACCTTTCCAGAAGCTGTCCAAAAGGGCTCCCTTCCCACGAGCCCTTTGACAGCCCGTGGTCAGCCTCCCGATGCGTAAAGGAAGTCGTGAAGTAATGGTCAGTCTTTAGGCCCCACTGACCAAGGACCACGGTGACCACAAAGGTCCGTGGTCCCTTACACGAGCCGTGGAGGCTGTCGTGACGTGGTCGTGTCAACTGTTAGTTAAGGTCTTTTGGGGCTTTTCCTATTTATTTTAAATCAATACCCTGTCGTTTTACCCTTACCTAGAACTCCTTGTGAGTGTTTTAACCCCCAAGTTTCCTCAATTAACATCATTCTCTCAAATTCTTAAAAGAAGATCAAGTATTCCTCTCAAATAATTCTCTCTCTAGAAGTTGAAGAAGAAAACTAGGGTTCAAAAATCAAGCCTCCTAATCCTCCATTGAAATCAAGCATTTCGCTCCAAGGTATGATAGTTTTCATTCATGAAGCCCTTTCCTCCATGGAGTTCCCAAATTCTCCAATTTACAAAGTAGAAATCCCCAATTGAGTTAGGGTTTTTCTTCTATGTTATGGGTTCTCTTAATTATTGGTTTAATTGATTGTTTTATGATCTCTCAAGCATGAATTGATATAATTATATGATTTTATGATGAATCATTATGAACCCATGCATATCCCAAGTTTTCCAAGTTATGATGATCTAATGTGGGCTGTGGAATTATGAAAGATGAATTTATGAAACCATGCATGTTCTCTTGAAATTGAAGTAAATGTTCTAAGGATGCTTTGAGAGTGAAGTATCAATGATGATGCTCTTGTTGTTGATGTGTTGTTGAAAGGATTTCTCACATAACTACCTCATGCATGAATGTGAAAGATTTTTCTCACATAAAGGATTCTAAGGTTGAAAGGTCTTATCACCTAAAATGAATCAAAGTTAAGGAGATATACTAATGAAACCTAGCTTGGACTGTTTACTTAATTGTACCTCTCCATGGATGACATATGACTTAGCGTGGATTGGAAAGATGATGTCCCCTTCCATGGATAATAAGAACAAGTTAAAAATGATTGTCCCAAGAGGATATTGAGATGTGAGCTCTCCCATTAGTAGAGGTTGGGTTCCTAGTAGCAATCTATTTATCCCATAGGATGATTGTCTTAGATAGACATTAGCTAGTGGATCCATATAAGCTAGAAGTTCATGGTCTTACCTTGGAAAGTAGGATAACCCTTTCGGTGTGGGGTAGACACCGAATTCCGTGTTGATAGCTCAAATGGTCTTATATATCAGTTAAAGGTAAATCTCCTACAATAATGAACTAAGGTTACTTCAAGAAGTATCTCACATGTGACTTAACATGGTGTCTATTGTATCGACAATGTTTTATGACTTATGTTTTCTAACTCTTAAAACTCATGTTTAGCTTGGTCATTTCATGTTCATGAAAATATCCCTTTTAGCATGTTTTCAACTATTTTATGCATGGCTATCATACTTGGTACATATTTTGTACTAATGCATAATCTTGCCTACATTTCCCCAAATGTAGGGTTTGACCTTCAGGGTTCTTAGTTTTGTGGCTAGAGGTTGTTGGAGAGATTCCAAGCTTTGGTGAGTCATCATGCTTCGAGGACTGGACTTTAATAGTTTTCAGTCATTACTTACTTTCAATACTTTGTGCGTGATGCCAAGGTTACGTCCTGATCACTCTTGATGTATTAGATGACATATGAGACAAGTGTAGACTTCATCTTTACTTTTAGAAAAATCTTAGACTTGAAATGTTTCTCTTATCTCTTTTATTTTCTTATACCTTGTTATGTATGCTAAGTGGCTTGTGTAGGGCCTCTCGGGGTTCTATAAGCCACGTTACACCTAGGGGGTACCTTGAGTCGTGACAAACTTGGTAATCAGAGCACAAGGTTTAGAAAGGTCCTAGGAAGTCTGATAAGCCACGTCAAGTAGAGTCTTGTTTGTGAGTGTGAAGCAAGCCACATTTATGAGTGAGAAGCTATAAGATATTTAGGAAACTCCACTTCTTTCATTACTCTAAAGTCGTGCAATAGATTTCAACTCTATAATGTCTCTCTCCTAATCTTTATCCAATGCTCTACAGGATATGGTTACTTGAACATATGCTAGAGGGAATGCGGGAGAGAATGCAAACCAAGAACCTCCTCCTCAAGCTCCTCCAGTTACGGTCGACCCTTTGGTTGAGCAAGTGACTAATGCGGAGTTTAGGGGTGGTTTTCAAGTATTGGCTCAAGCCATGACGGCACAAGCCAATAAGAGGGTTGCGGTCCCCGTGAACCCAAATATGGGTACAACGACATTTAGAGTGAGGGACTTCACTAGAATGAATCCTTCGGAGTTTCATGGGTCTAAGGTTGAGGAAGATCCTCAAGAGTTCATTGACGAAGTTTACAAGGTGTTGATGATCATAGGGGTGACACTAGTGAAAAAGGTGGAATTGGCCACTTATCAACCTAAGGGCGTTGCTCAAATATGGTTCAACCAATGGAAAGAAGGGAGAGTGAAAGATGCGGGTCCTCTTAATTGGGAAAAGTTTAAGGTGGCTTTCCTTGATAGGTTCTTTCCTCTTGAGATGATGGAGGCAAAGGTGCTTGAATTTATCAACCTTCATCAAGGAAGTATGAGTGTGAAGGAATATGCTTTGAAATTCACACAATTGTCTCGGTATGCTCCTACTATGGTTGTTGATCCTAGGGCAAGAATGAGTAAGTTCATTTCGGGTGAGTCTGAAATGGTAATTAAGGAATGTGGTACAATTATGCTTATCAATGATATGGAGATTTCTCATCTCATGGTTCATTCTCAACAAATCAAAGAGGATAAACTTAAGGAAAGGTCTAGGGAGGCGTAGAGGGATAAGATCGGTGATGGTAACTTCTCACATTCAAGGTCCGATGGGCATGGTCGTTCTAAGTTTTGACAAAGGTTCTCTGGCCAAGGTTCCTCTAATGCTCCTTCTAAGTTCAACATAGATAGGGTGTCTAACCCTAAAACCCAAGGAGGAAATGATAGTGGATCTTCATTGCCTATGTCTATTTGTGCTAGGTGTGGAAAGAAACATAAGGGTAAGTGCTTAGCCGATATTGATGGTTGCTTCAGTTATGGTAAAATTGGTCATAAGATGAGGGATTTCCCTATGCTTACGGCTAAAGGAAGAGAGAGCAAGAAATCTCCTCCTAGTGGTCCAATTTCCAATGTTCCCAAGAAAAATCAATTATATGCACTTTAGACTCGTGGTGAACAAGAGGGTTCCCCCGATGTGGTTAGTGGTATGTTGAAAGTCTTCCAACTTGATGTTTATGCATTACTTGACCCCGATTCTACCTTGTCTTTTTTGATGCCATATGTGGCTATGAGGTTTGATATTCTTCCGGATGTGTTGTTAGATCTTTTTTCTGTCTCTACTTCTGCTGGTGATTTTGTTGTGGCAAAGAGGGTCTATAGAAAGTGACTCGTCTCCTTGTCACTTAGTTACTCATGTTTATCTTGTAGAGCTTGATATTCTAGATTTTGATGTTATCCTTGGTATGGATTGGTTGCATGCATGTTATGCTTCTATTGACTATAGAACCCATGTAGGCAAGTTTCAGTTTCCCAAGGAGCCTATCCCAGAGTGGAAAGGGGGAACTTCTATGCCTAAGGTTCAATTCATTTCTTGTCTTAAATATAGAACGATGATTTCTAAGAGTTGCATTTATCATCTAGTTAGGGTGAGGGATGTAGATTCTGAAACCCCTACTCTTAAGTCGGTCCCCGTTGTGAAAGAGTTTTTGGAAGTATTTCTAGATGATTTGTCCGGTATTCCTCCATAAAGGGAAATATACTTTGGTATTGACCTTCTCTCAGATACGCAACCGGTCTCTATCTCTCCTTACATAATGGCTCCGGCAGAACTAAAAGAGTTAAAAGAGCAATTGAAGGATTTGTTAGACAAGGGTTTCATCCGACCGAGTTTCTCTCCATGGGGTGCTCCAGTTTTGTTTGTTAGAAAGAAAGATGGTTCGATTCGTATGTGTCTTGACTACCAGCAATTGAACAAGGTAACCATTAAGAATAAGTATCCTCTTCCAATGATAGATGACTTGTTTGACCAACTTCAAGGGGCAAGCTATTTTTCCAAGATTGAGCTTTGGTCGGGTTATCATCAATTAAGGGTGAAAGAAGATTACATTCCCAAAGACGGCTTTTTGAACTCGGTATGGTCATTATGAGTTTTTGGTAATGTTATTTGATTTGACTAATGCTCCGGCAATATTTATGGATCTGATGAATAGGGTGTTTGATAATACCTTGACATGTTTGTGATTGTGTTCATTGATGATATACCGAGCTATTCAAGGAGTGAGGACGAGCATACTGATCATTTGAGGATTGTATTGCAAGTCTTCAAGGACCAACAACTCTTTGAAAAGTTTAGTAAATGTGAGTTTTGGATAAGGTCTGTGGCGTTTCTTGGGCATATTGTTTCCGGTAATGGTATTGAGGTAGATCCTAAGAAGAAAGATCCTGTCAAAAGTTGACCTAGACCTCTAACCCCTTCAGATATTAGGAGCTTCTTGGGTCTAGCCGGTTACTATAGAAGGTTTGTTGAAGGGTTTTCTTTGATTGCTTCTCCATTGACATCATTGACTCAAAAGAAGGTTAAGTTCATATGGTTCGAAGCGTGTGAAAAGAGTTTTCAAGAATTGAAAAATAGACTTACTTCCGCTCCGGTGTTGACTTTATCGGAGGGGACAGATGGTTTTGTCATTTATTGTGATGCCTCGAGAATTGGGTTAGGATGTATCCTTATGCAAAATGAAAAGTCATTGCATATGCCTCAAGGCAACTCAAGACTCATGAAAAGAATTATTCGACCCATGACCTTGAACTAGCGGCGATTGTTTTTGCCTTAAAGATTTGGAGGCATTACTTATATGGTGTTCACGTAGATATCTTCACCGACCACAAGAGTTTGAAATATGTGTTTAATCAGAATGACTTGAATCTTAGCCAAAGGAGGTGGCTTGAGTTACTAAAGGATTATGATATGAGTGTTTTTTATCAACCAGTAAGACAAATGTGGTGGTGGATGCTCTTAGTCATTTATCTATGGGTAGTGTTGCTCATATAGAGGATATTAAAAGAAAATTGGTTAAAGATGTTCATAGATTGGCCCGTTTGGGTGTTCGGTTAGTTGACTCTACCAAAGGTGTTGTTGTTGTTAACAATGGTTTTGAATCATATTTTGTGGTTGATTTTAAGGCCAAGCAAGGTATTGATCCAACTTTGGTTGAATTGAAGGAAGCGGTACTTAAAAATTCCGTAAAGACTTTCTCCCAAGGGGGAGATGGTGTGTTTCGATATCAAGGTCATTTGTGTGTTCCTAATGTTGGTGACTTGAAAGACCAGATCTTATCAGAAGCCCATAGTTCTCGATATTCCATTCACCTGGGAGCCACCCAGATGTATCGTGATTTGTGGGAGGTCTATTGTTGGAATGGGATGAAGAAAGATATTGCGGAATTTGTGGCTAAGTGTCTGAATTGTCAACAAGTGAAAGTTGAGCATAAAAAATTGGGAGGTTTATCACAAGATATTAGAATTCCTACTTGGAAGTAAGAAGATTTAAATATGGACTTTATTGTTGGTTTGCCTCGCACCCATCGACAACTTGACTCAATTTGGGTTATAGTAGATCGAATGAAGAAATCAGCTTATTTTATTCCCATCAAGATTTCTTATGCTGCGGAGGACTATGCTAAGTTGTACTTGAGAGAAATGGTAAAGTTGCATGGAGTGCCTTTATCCATTATCTCTGATTGTGGTACCCAATTCACTTCTTAGTTTCGGAAATCTTTTCAAAAGAGTCTTGGTACTCGTGTTAAGCTTAGTACGACCTTCCATCCCAAAACCGATGGAAAAGTGGAGCGTACTATCCAAACTTTGGAATATATGTTGAGAGCATGTGTAATTAACTTCAAGGGTAATTGGGATGATCACTTGCCTTTGACTGAGTTTGCATATAACAATAGCTATCACTCAATTATTAGTATGGCTCCATTTGAGGTATTATATGGTAGGAGGTGTACATCTCCTATAGGTTGGTTTGAGATGGGTGAATTTTCCCTAATAGGTCCCGAGTTGGTACATGAGGCTATGTAGAAAGTTTGGTTTATTAGAGAAAGATTGAAGATGGCTCAAAGTCGAAAAAAGTCTTATGCCGATGTTAGAATAAGAGATCTTGAGTTTGATGTGAATGATTGAGTCTATGCTGATGTTAGAATAAGAGATCTTGAGTTTGATGTGAATGATTGAGTCTATTTGAAAATTTCACCTATGAAGGGTGTAATGAGATTTGGAAAGAAAGGGAAGCTTAGTCCCCGCTATGTGGGCCCATATCAAATTTTGAGGCGTATTGGCAAAGTTGCTTATGAACTTGCATTACCTAATGAATTGGCATTGGTACACCCAATTTTCCATGTTTCATTGTTGAAAAAGTGTGTTGGAGATCCGACATCTATATACCCCTTAGAAGGTTTGGGAGTTAAGCAAAATCTTTCTTATGAGGAAATTTCGGTTGAAATTTTAGACTGGCAAGTTAAGAAGTTGAGAAATAAAGAAGTTGCTTCCATGAAAGTTCTTTGGAGGAATCAGTTAGTTGAGGGTGCTACTTGGGAGACCGAGGCCGATATGATGTCCCGTTATTCTCATCTCTTTCCTTTTGTCTCTACTCTAGCTTGAGGTATTGAGTTCCTCTTGGTTTACTCTTTTGGTGTCATGTGTCTTAGATATTCCCATGATTTCCTCATCATGCATGATTAATGAAAAGCTTAAATTTTGAGAAAATGAGTCTACTTGATTGATTTCTACTTGTTTATGTGCATTTGAGTATGAGTTGCATATAGACTTCATGATATGATGTTTTGAACATAGAGTTCTTATCTCCATCAAATGTTTTGAATCTCATTCGAGGACGAATGTTCCCTAGGGGAGATAATGTAACATCTTGAATTCAAGAAAGAACTAGAAAGGGTCAAATGGACAACTCACAAGCCCAAAAGTGGACCATGGAACTCTTCACGGTGCCCCATACGGGTCGTGAAGAGGACCACGGTCCGTTGGAGGGCTCGTGAATGTGCACAAGACCTGCCTCGCAACCTCCCTCCCACGAAGTCCACGGACGGCTCGTGGTGAGCTTCACATCCTGTAGTGGTACCCGTGAAACCTTTCCAGAAGGGCTCCCTTTCCACGAGCCCCTTGACGGCCCGTGGTCAGCCTCACGAGGCGTGAAGGCAGTCGTGAAGGATGGTCATTCTTCAGGGGCTACTGACCAAGGACCACGGTGGCCATAACGGGCTGTAATCCCTTACATAAGTCATGGAGGCTACCGTGAAGTGGTCGTATCAACTGTTAGTCAGGGTCTTTTCCTATTTGTTTTAAATCAATACCCTATCATTTTACCCTTACCGATAACTCCTATATAAGTGTTTTAACCCCCAAGTTTCCCCAATTAAGATCATTCTCTCAAATTTTTAGAAGAAGATGTCTTCCTCTCAAATAATTCTCTCTCTAGAAGTTGAAGAAGAAAGTTAGGGTTCCAAGATCAAGCCTCATAATCCTCCATTAAAGTCAAGATTTTTGCTCTAAGGTATGATAGTTTTCATCCATGGAGCCCTTTCCTCCATTGAGTTCCCAAATTCTCCAATTTACAAAGTTAGAAATCCCCAATTGAGTTAGGGGTTTTCTTCTATGTTATGGGTTCTCTTAATTATTGGTTTAATTGATTGTTTTATGATCTTTCAAACATGAATTGATATAATTCTATGATTTTATGATGAGTCCTCATGAACCCATGCATATCCCAAGTTTTACAAGTTATGATGATCTAATGTGGGTTGTGGAATTATGAAAGATGAATTTATGAAACAATGCATGTTCTCATGAAATTGAAGTAAATGTTCTAAGGATGCTTTGAGAGTGAAGTATAAATGATGATATTGTTGTTGTGGTGTTGTTGAAATGATTTCTCACATAACTATCTCATGCATGAATGTGAAAGGTTTTTCACACATAAAGGATTCTAAGGTTGAAAGGTCTTCTCACCTAAAATGAATCAAAGTTAAAGAGTTATTCTAATAAAACCTAGCTTGGATTGGTTACTTAATTGTACCTTTCCATGGATGACATATGACTTAGCTTGAATTGGCAAGATGATGTGCCCTTCCATGTATAATAAGAACAAGTTAAGAAAATGACTATTCTGTGGGATTTACGCTTAGCACTGAGAGGATATTGAAATGGGAGCTCTCCTGTTAGTAAAGGTCGGGTTCCTAGTAGCAATCTCTTTATCCCATACATATGTGCCCCCATAGGATGATTGTCTTAGATAGACATTAGCTAGTGGATCCATATAAGCTAGAAGTTCATGGTCTTACCTTGGCAAGTAGGACACCCCCTTTCGGTGTGGGGTAGACACTGGATTCCATGTTGATAACTCATATGGTCTTGTATGTCGGTTAAAGGTAAATTTCCCACTATAATGAACTAAGGTTACTTCAAGAAGTTATCTTAAGACGATATCTGTTGCATTGACCATGTTTTATGAGTTATATTTTCTAACTCTTAAAACTCATGTTTAGCTTGGTCATTGCATGTTCATGAAATGTCTCTTTTTAGCATGTTTTCAACTGTTTTATGCATGGCTGTCATACTTGGTACATATTTTGTACTAACGCATACTCACATGGTCTTATATATCGGTTAACATTAAATCTCTCACAATAATGAACTAAGGTTACTTCAAGAAGTATGTCATATGTTACTTAAGATGATGTCTATTGCATTGACCATGTTTTATGACTTGTGGTTTCTAACTCTTAAAATTCATGTTTAGCTTGGTCATTGCATATTCATGAAAATGACCCTTTGAGCATGTTTCAACTATTTTATGCATGGCTATCATACTTGGTACATATTTTTTACTAACGCATACTCTTGCCTAAATTTCCCCAAATATAGGGTCTGACCTTCAGGGTTCTCAGTTTCGTGGCTAGAGGTTGTCAGAGAGATTCCAAGCTTTGGTGAGTCCTCATGCTTCGACGACCGAACTTTAATTAGTTTCAATCATTTCTTACTTTCATACTTGGTACGTGATTCCAGGGTTACGTCCCGTCACTCTTGATGTATTAGATGGAATATGAGACAAGTGTAGACTTCCGTTTTACTTTTATAAAACTCATAGACTTGAAATGTTTCTCTTATCTCTTTGATTTTCTTATTCCTTTTTATGCATGCTAAGTGGCTTGTGTAGGGCCTCTCAGGGTCCTATACTCCATGTTACACCTAGGGGGTTGATGAGTTGGGTATTTCGACTAGTTTATGGCTTAATATTTAGAGCTTTAGTGTCCTCAGTTCCTATTTTATGCTCTAAACTGATGTTAAAATGCTAATTTGCAGCAATGAGGGCAAAAGAGTAGGGCAAGGACATAACCCGGCAAAAAGGAGTGAAAAAGCTAAAGAAAAGCAAGGCTAATGATCGCCAAGACCACTCGGTGAGTCGCCGAGTGTCTCTTCAACTTGCCAAAAGTTCCAGAAGACCAGCCCAGGGAAAAAGGTAACTCGGCGATGAAATGTGTAATTCGGTGAAGCGCCGAATGGATCGGCGATGGTAATTTTTATCGCCTAAAGTTACAACAAGGAAGTGATGAAGAGTCAAGCCAAGAAGGCGATGGAAATGAGCATGTGGCGCGTTACCAATCTGGTCGGCAACGATCGACTTATTCCGCTGAATGGCCCCGAAGCCAAAAATCTGGGAACATATAAATGGAATTTTGAAAAGAAGAAAAAGGGTTCCCTCACATTCTAACTCTGTTTTTTTATTATCTAAGACATATAAATGGAATTTTGAAATAAAAAAGGTTCCCTTACATTCTAACTGTGGGAGTTAGTGCCGAAGGGGAAGAAGAAGGCAAGTTCATTCGCACCGGTCGATCATGTACTAGTTCGGGGTAGAAGAGTTAAATGCAGCAACACCGACATTAATGAGGTGCTAGGGTGTACAATGAACATGATCCACTTCTTGATGGATCAGATACAAAAGAAGACCTTGGATGACTTGAAGGGGTGGTTGGCTCCTCTGATCTCAGACATCACACCGCCATGGATCGAGGCAAGAGTTTAGATAGAGAAAAAACACTTCAATATGGCTGCCCAGTATTGGTTTGGGTTTATCAACAACTCCTTGATGCCATCACAGAATAAATCCATACTCTGGCATTCGAAGGCGGCTTTATTGGGATTAATCATTGACCGGGATAGACTTAATCTCGGGTTGACTATAGAGCAGGAGATGGCCATGAGGGCCAAGCAGAGTCAGACTTCTCTTCCATTCTTGGTGTTGATCACAGAGTTGTGTTATACGTGCTCGGGTGCCTTTAGTGGAGAAGACGGATGTGGAAGTGACTCTCACTTTCTCTACTGACATCCGGAGGATCAATGCAGAGTACACTAGAGACGAGGATGAGAGGAGGAGAGCTGTGCCGGTGGACGATTCCCCGGTTGTTGACGTGCAGATGTTAGAGGCAGATACAACCCCTCCTACTCAGGCCGATGAACCTTCAGGTACCCCTGACACTTTTACTATTGTACCTTCTACTTCTGTTGTTGTCCCTCCTTCTTCTGTTGCTTCTCCTACTTTTGATGCTTCTTCCCGGCCCCCATTGACCCAGGCCATGTTGTTCAAGATGGGCCATCTAGCCCAATCTGCTGATGTTCGTGCCTTCTGAGTTTAGGTTGTTGTCCCCGGGATGATTGAGAGGGTCATTGCTTCTGCCTTAACTCCTATCCGGGCTGAGTTCAGATACCACAGGGAGATGATCACCGCACATGGCTTGGCATTAGATGCCCTCACTGTGAGAGTGGAGGCATGTGTGCAGAGTGGACACCAGTCGGCTAATGTGATGGCACTGAGAACTGATGTTGCTAGCTTGAGACGTGATTTCGCTGAGCTAAATCCACAGATCTATCTGTGTTTTTCGGCATGGTGGACCTTCCCGAGGTCCCAAGTACAGAGTTGCCAGCCATTTCTGAGATCCCTCCAGCTACTACGATCGGAGATGCTGCTATGACTGATAATGATGTCGAGTCTGATGCTCCCGAGACTGATGAAGGGGAGCTTAGTACCTGAGATACAGCGGTGTATGATGACCTAGAGGACCTAGAGGGTGCGATGGTGTAGACAGCCGTGGAGGCTTCTCTTCGGGATACATCTATGGTGGGCTCCAGTGGAGCAAAGGATGGAAATGAGCCGGACACTGATGCCAAGATTAAGGGAGTCACAGATATGCAGAGTTAACCTCAGGCTTAGCCTGACAGGGGATCT
Source organism: Solanum piurae (assembly GCA_029582685.1). Classification (NCBI taxonomy): domain Eukaryota; kingdom Viridiplantae; phylum Streptophyta; class Magnoliopsida; order Solanales; family Solanaceae; genus Solanum; species Solanum piurae. Next base: position 39,798 of record JAJOOO010004858.1, on the reverse strand, counting down.
TGACTCTCTTTTAGTTTTATTTTGTGACTATTTATTTTTGTTGCATTGAGGACAATTGCTAGTTTTGTTTGGCGGGGTGAGGTATCTTCATACCTGCCTCTTTTGGTGACCACCGATTTTTGGTCTTTAATGTGAATGTGTTGGTTTTTTACCCAAATTAAAAATTTCACCTCTTGATGTATATAAATGTGGTTGTTCTCTTACATATTTGAGTATCGGTTGCGATCAATACCGATGACTTGAATAGTATTTTTGATTGAATGATACGTTTGTGCAATTCCGATGAGGCAAATTTGAGTTGCATAAGTCATGTGTGAACTCTTAGCATCTCATTGTGACTGTGCAATTGTTGAAATGAATCTTGTGGTGATTGTTGCACTTAAGCTAAAATTGTAGAATCTTGTTTGATGATTGTGTTGAATGTGATGTGTGGTGAGATTCGTCTTGAAATATGTGCTTGAAATTATCTAGAACTTGCCATGTTGGTCCAATTGACTAATGTAGGCAAATGTTAGAGATGATCTTAGGCACAATTTGTGGAGAGTGAACCAAATTGCTATTATACCTTTTTGTGACCACCATGTGAGAGTGTTAACCTAGATTGGCACCATTTGAGCCTAACCTTTTCTTTGGATAAAACATAAGCACAGTTGACCTCTTTTTCCCATCACCTAAAACCTTCATGAAGCATTGGTCCTTTTGAATAGCCAACTTAGGCCGGGTGTGGTGAAAAAGAGAGGAAAGTCAAGAAGTTTGTGATTTTTTTTTACCCTTGATGGATTGTGTTGAAAAAGATGGAACCCCTCCGTATATATAAAAAAAAAGAATAGAGAAGAAAAGGATTGAAAAAGAGAAAGAATGTTGCAATAAAGATTGTACAATGGATAAAAGAAATGGGGTATCCAATAAGTCATGCTTAAAAGAACATAGGGTGGATTGTGAAAATAAAAAAGAGTGAAAGAAAAGGAGAAAGAGTGAAATGCAGGGCATGCTTCATGAAGGTAGAAGTTACTGAGCCAAAATGATCATACATTTACCCTCAGCCCCGTTATAAGCCTTGAAAGACCTTTGTGATCTTGATTGAGCTTAATGTCATGTTGATTGGAAAATACAGGCAATCATATGGGTAGAATCATGCATGTGTTTATCTTTGAGACTGTGAGAGTTGCTTTTGATTCCTAAATTCTAAAATTTTGATGAGCTTTGTGTGAGCATGGAATCATTCGTGATGTGAGGGCATTCAAATACTTTTGTTAAGCTTGAATTTGCATTTGAAGCAAGCATTGTGAGCTTGAGTTCTATTTGATGATGACTAGTCACAGTTTGAAATTTGTAGTGCACAATTGAACATTGCATGGGTAGATTGAACCTCATGTGCATTCATGTTGAGTCTTGAGAAGAATACTTGTAGACATTTCTGTTGAACTAATTGATCTGTGTTTTACTTGAGGACAAACAAAAGTTTAAGTTGGGGGTGTTGATGAGTTGGGGATTTTGACTCATTTAGGGATTAATATTTAGAGTTTTAGTGTCCTCAATGCCTATTTTATGCCCTAAACTGATGTTAAAATGCTAATTTACAGCAATGAAGGCAAAAGAGCAGGGCAAGGACATTACTGGGCAAAAAGGAGCGAAAAAGTTAAAGAAAAACAAGGCTGATGATTGCCAAGACCACTCGACGAGTCGTCGAGTGGCTGTTGAGCTCGCCAAAAGTTCCAGAAGACCAGCCCAGGGAAAAAGCCAACTCGGTGATGGAATGAGTAATTTGGCGAAGCGCCGAATGGATTGACGATGACAATTTTGATCGCCTAAATTTACAGCAAGGAAGTGATAATTTTGATCGCCTAAAGTTACAGCAAGAAGGCGATGGAAAGGAGCATTTGGCACGTCGCCAACCAGGTCGGCGACACTCGACTTATTCCGCTGAATGACCCTGAAGCCAAAAATATGGGAACGTATAAATGGAATTTTGAAAAGAAGAAAATGGGTTCCCTCACAATCTAACTCTGGGTTTTTGATCTAAGACACTCTGAACATTGTTTTTAGTATTTTTGAGTAGAAATTTAGGTTGGGTTTTGATTTTGAACTGATTTTGAGTATTGTGAAGACTTGCAATTTGTTACCCAAGTTGATGGAGAACATAGTTGGTAACATTTTCTTGCTTTTTATGATGTTTGGCTAAAATCCCCATTCTTGGGGGTGTGATTATGAGCTTGAATGTTTCAATTAGCTTATGGTTGTTAGTATTTATTGATTTAATTGTTGATTTGAAGTGGGTTCAATTGATAGTTGAATTTTAATTGATGAATAGTAGTTGCGAATACAATTCTAGTTTAGCATTCTAGGCTTGCTTGAGAAAGAGGTTTTAGAATTAAAACTATCAATTGATGATTGTAGTGATTGAGTTATTATAGATTCATCTTGAGAAAGTGGGTCTGAATTCAATCCTATCATTCTAGCTCAAAAGAGTCGATTAGTTGAGGTTTTGGGTTGTTCATATTTGTTGGGCTTGTCGAGGTTCGAGAGAACTCGCTTTATTCGTGATAGTTGATCGAGAGATGGCTATTACATTTAAAGTTTAGCCTACCCAGTAAGATTCAACGAGATTTAGTAAATATCAATCACCCATTTAGCGAAATTGGCATTCAATTGATCACACTCCCAAGGATCCCTTCCTACTTGATTACTCTTGTATTTTCGTAGTTGTTAATTGCTCACTCTAATCCCCCAATTGACACTAGTTGTCAACCCCTTCCATTTACTTTAATTGTTTCGAAAATATCTACTTCTACAAACGAATAGAACACTTCTTTCACTTTGTTATGGAATTCTCTACCGTATCACTCCCTGTGGGATCGACCCCAACTCTTCGTTGGGTTTATACTTGATTGCGACCGCCTCTACTTAGAATTGGATGAAGTGTAGTTGAGCGTTATCAGGGGTACCTTGGGTCGTGACAAATATTTTTTACATGATAAATTTATCATGGCATATTTACGGATGTTTATGGAGAATGACATGAAAGAGCATGAAAACTAGCCGCTACTGGCTAAAGAATGATTAATAACTCCCATTAAATTGAGTATCTTATACTTTGTATGTACATGTACAAAACAATAGATAAAGCGATAATTGACTAATCTATGAAAAATCATTCAATATTGAGAAGCCAATTATATCAAAGAATAAATATATAATTGAAATTATGTAGAAGATAAAACTCATTAAAGAGTAAATTTTTTACAATCTTTCAAGATGTTAATAAATGTGACAACACCAAATTTCTAATATTCAGATATAAGAAAATGATGATTCATAATCTTAATGAGGTCATGGATTTCGCACGGATAAGTTAGCTAGTTTAATTATAATTTTTAAAAATATATTTTATTCATTTTTTAAAATAAAATAAATAAAATATTGTTGATTGAAAAAATATATAATCGAATCAAACTAAATCTAAGTAAAATTAATTTATTTAATCACTTGATTGGATTTTTATTGAAAGAGTTCACTAAGTAGGATTAATTGAGTAGTTCTTGTTCAGTATCCATTAACTTTCCCTTCTTCTTTTGTTCCTCCCCAAGAAGACAATAGCCCATCATTCAATATTTCTGGTTTTTCCTCCTAAACAATCCTCATTCATCAAAACCCTCTTTTACGGATTTGCTTTTTCTTCCTCCATCTGCATGTAGAGAATCCAATCAAACCAAAAATAATGTCTTGGGAACCCATTCTTTGGCTGATATTTTTAGCCATTAACATTGCCCTTATTTCATTACTCATCTATCAGGTATCCTTTTCTCCCTCTATTCGTAAACTCCATTAAGTTTTTTTTTTTTTTTTGTCTTCCTTGTTAAGGTTTTTGGAAGATTACTGGAAATATAATTCACTGTTTATTTCACAAATCATTTGTTGGTGGTGGGTGGCGTAGAGGAAGAGAGTGATTTTGTATGATTTTTATTTCACTACATTCTCTTTGGGGAGTTGTCTTTTTTTTCTTTATTTCTTATTTAAAGGTTTTTTTTTCCAGAAGTTTGCAGAGCAATCCTAATGGTTATCTGTATAAAATAAAGTAGTATTAGACAACTATTGCTTATTGCAAGGAGTCATTAGTTGACAAACTAATATGCTCATCTAATTATGGAACAATCTTTATAGAATCGTGTTAAATTGATGACAAGAAGTTTCTAGTTTTTGTTTACTTTAATGGGTCTGCAGCAAAATAAAATTTATTTGTTTTTTGCTGTGTTAATTGATTTTCTGCAGTGATGAAAGTCCTTGTCAGCAGTTTACTTTATCCTCTTTTGCCCACATATTGTTGTCTGAAGTTCTTTATTTGCTTCCTGTAGATCGTTTGCTTAACAGATTTGGAAGCTGATTATATGAACCCTTATGAGTCTTCATCTCGTATCAACTCTGTTGTCCTTAAAGAGTATATTTTACATGGTGCATTCTGCATCCTATTCCTTGTCACAGGGCATTGGTTTATCTTCCTGCTAACACTTCTTCCTGCTTACTATAATGTGAGAAAGTAAGTTCCTTCTTCTAATTTATGTATATTACATCTTATATCAAGTTAATATTCATGCCGTGTACTTTCCGTCTATGTTGCTTAGATCAAAATGTCGCTGCACCCGTGTCGGATCCTTATAGAATAGAGCATTTTTGGAGGATCCGACATGGGTATAGCAAGGATCCGAGTAACATAGGTTTCCATATAAATGAGATTATACTTCCATTCATGAAATCCGACACTTTGGGAAGATCTGAGTAGGGTAGGTTTCCATATAAATAAGATTACTTCCATTCCTGAAATCTGGCTTTTGCTTAATATTCTTTGCTTCTCAAAGTGTATCAGTTATGATATCAATGTAATGTGGAGCTTCTCGAGCCACTATTTAGCTAACATGATGTTCTTATATGTTACTTATGAGGAATAAGATGGAAAGATAGGGAAAATGTGTTATTGGACTATGTATCCAAATCGATTTGGACTGTGACCGTCACTTCTTAAGGCGTAATATGTTATAAAGGTTTTGGAGTATGGTAAGTAGGAAGGTGATACTTGAGTTTTTTGGTGTCTGGGATACATGATTTACATAAGGTGCCATCAGAGTCATCAAGAACATCTTTTCATTTGCTGTTAGTAGATATAGAAGAGAGAGAGAGAGTGGTGACTAATCGGGTTATGTTTCCTTATAAGTTAGGCACCTCCAATGCAAAAAGATTAATAAAATACTCTACTCGTTTACCCCAAATGTAGAGTTGTATAATAAGAGTATAGGGTTGTGTTGGGTAAAAAATGTTCCCAGGTAACAGTTTCTGAGAATACTGTGTCCTACTTACTAGGAGGGTAGAACCCATCTTTCCAGTGGCCTTATGCGCCGGAGAACTCCACTTTTCTCTTTGTTTCCCCTAGTTTTCACTTTCTGTGTTACTCTAAGTTGCTTGGACTCTTCACTTTTGGTGTCACACCCGTGTCGACACGACATGGGTGTGGGTGTGGGATCTGTGTCCGATTTGGTCAACCGATTTTGGGTACTTTGACCAAAATCGATGGGAAAAGTTTGGACAGTTTTATTGATTTCTGTAGTCAATACAAAAGCTAAGGTGAAACTGAAGAAAATGGAATACCTATTATATAGAAATTTCTGTGTCACTCCTTTTCCTTCAATCTCCTTCCAGGATTCTCCTCAAGTTCTCCACATGACATCTCATAATTTAGGTTTAATAACTCTATTTTTAGATAGTTTAATTATTTTTAGGTGAATCCCCGCACCCGTATCCATACATGGATCCATATCCCTGAATCTTAAAAATTAGATCATGAAGGATCCGACCTCTAAATCCGCACCCGTATTGGACACCCGCAACCCAAGTCCAAGCAACTTAGGTGTTACTTTTTAACTTCTTTTGTAGTTATGGATGAAGAAACTATCTATTTTTCTATGGGTTTCAACTCTTTTGATACAACCAGAAACTTTTCTTGAGAGGAGGTTTGGTATGACTGGGTTTTAGCGAGGCAGGATTATGATGAGCAGGTCCTATTTCAACCAGAAGTCAATGGTGTGGCTATGCCATATTTTAAAGGAAGGCTCTAAGGTTAAAGGCAAGATTGTGAGAAGATGGAAGCTTCCGGTGCAGGTTTTACAGTTTTTATGTGCCAGAAACTACATCAAGCAGCATTCAAGGCAAAAGTAGATCAGTATTAATTATCCCAGAAATGGCCTTCAATGTTGATTGGTCAGAACTGGCCTTCAGAAATAAAAAGCTTATTCAGTATAATACCTCTGGGAAAGAAGTACAAATTGCTAGGACTGTTGATCAGGAAATTCCATATGTGGAATCTGTCAGGAGAAGTAAATGGTCTTCTAGGGAAACTGAGGAAGCTCAAACTAGAAGAAAGGGGACACGGTTATCATTGAGGAGGGGGAGGGGGGTCTAGTCCATCCCGGGAAAAAGTGTTTTATGTTACAATTTAAAAAGTTCATATTTCTAGTCTTCAAAAGATGTTTTCTATAGATTGATTTCTTTAAATCTTAACTAAGAGAGGTGTTATTGCATTGCAGATTCTTAAGCCGGCAGCATCTAATTGACGTGACCGAAGTTTTTAGGTTCATTGAGTCTGAGAAGAAGATTCGGATATTGAAGCTGGGTTTCTACTTGGTCCTCTTCGTGCTAGTGCTTGTCAGGTTTTATTATAACTCTTGACCCTGTTGTTTTCCTCCTTTTACCCACATCTTCTCTCAAGATATGCTAATATGTAGTTTGATTGCTGTTTCTACATAGAATATCCAATGAAGGGACACATTCTCTACTTTGCTATCAGTTTTCTGGTCCATTGTTGGAGATTTTGACATTCAGTCCTCAGTTCTTGAATTCTGGACAGTACTTAGGTCTGATAGGTGTCTCCTTAGATTCTGAAAAGTATAATGTGCTCCGTTATCTCATAAGAAGATTAGGAATGCATATGTGATATGATTTCATTTTCTTGTTTCCTCTCCATTTTAGGCTTTCTGTTTCGTTTGAACTTTTTACTATTAGTAATTACTGGAATGAAATAATAGAATAAAGATTATAGAATAAGCTTTAGAGTTGATCAAATGAGAATATCGTGCAGCTGTAGGTTGCTCAAAGTTTCTTCACAGCTTATGGAGCCTCTATCTAACCATATGATAAGTCCAGTAATGATTGTTGTGCTTATCATTAAACTTTGTTCGAGTTTTTGGTCCATAGTTAGATGCTTTGACCCTCACTGTGGTTTGCTCAAAGTTTCTACACAGCCTGTGGAGCCACCTCCATCTTATCATAATATCATCTAACAAGCGTAGTAATGATTGTATATTTAGGTCCAGAGTAAAAAGTTTTTGCCTTGGTACAATAAATTCCAGTTTCTGTGGTTAAGCTTGATGTTTTTCAATTCAAATTGTAGTTAACAGGATGACAAGAGTTGTCTATCCGAACTACAGTAAATGGAATCTTGAATGCTTTTTTTTTTTTTGAAAAAGAATCTTGAATATTCACTGCATAAGTTAGAGTGATCAACATTATCGTAAGAGCTACTAGAAAAGGGAATGCAAGTGTTTGCACATTGTAAATTTGATTGGAAAGTTAGTACTTGAAAATCGATGTTGAAATGGATATTAGAGCTTCAGATGGTTAGAGAAAAGAAATGGTAGACTAACTATTTTGTGGAATAGTTACAAAATGATGTCACATGTTCAGTTAAGAGGCCATAACCATCCAATCCGTGCAAAATGAAAAATATTGTAGGTAACCTGACTGATAATGTTTAGTTATTGAAAACTGTGATATTGGTGTGGAGTAAAATGTTCGCTCAAAAATGGTTTTAAATTCTCTTAGCAAGGGAAGTTGAAAGAAACAGGAAAACCCTACTTTGAAATGTTGTATAACCCACCGTTTTACTTTAATTTTTTTTTTAATTGTATTTCATATTTTTGTTGGCCTTTGTAATTTTTGATCTGATTGTTTTAGGGATACTTAGGTATTTATGCTTAGGGTAGATGGTTAGTAGGTAGTCTCGCGACTTCTCTCTTCTTAGTGGTAGAACTTGGTTCTAGGTGGGAGCACCTATCTGCTCCCTTACAATTATTATCATTATTGTTATGCTAGTATTATCTTATTTCTTCAATTTGATTACTGCTGTTGTTACTTTGGTTATCTGTACTATGTTTGTTGTCAATATTTTTCTTTCGTCAATAATTTCACCACAGTTCATTTACTCTTGCATTTTTTTCTCAAACCTGTATTGGAAAATGATTTTTCTTGAGCCGAAGGTCTATCTGAAGTAACCTCTCTACCCCACAAAGGTAGGGGTAAGGTGTGCTAACACATTTGTGAGACCACACTCGTATGTTGTGGTATGTGTATACATACATATGTATACTAGTTCTGTGAATGTGCGTTGCACGTTTGTCCCAAAATATTTCATGTAAATTTTGTATTGCAATGACATACTTTATTCTCTTCAAATCTATTGGTATTTACTTTAAAAAATCCATCATTTTTACGATAGAAAGTACATCTTTAATTGTCAAATTGACTAAAGGTGCATAGAGTAAAAATAACTAACTATTATACAAATACAATATTCAAATGAGGATACTAAAATACCACATGCTAGGCTAATATATACTAAAAGCTCCCGATGGCTTGTACTAAGAATTAGGGACACAAGACGGAGAGAAAGAAATGTGTAAACTAGCATGGACGAAAGAGAAGGGTAAAGATTTGAACCATGTTAAGTGCATTAGGACGAGTCTTGGAATCTTATCCGGAGATAGTGAGATAAAAAAGAGTAGAGAGCCTATTTTGATCAATCATTCAACTCAAGCCATGAAAATTGTATTTCCATGCTAGACAAGAACTTTAACTGTAGTAGTAGAATTACACTCACGCAGTAAAGGACTCCATGAAATATATGAAAGTTAAAGAAGATTGTGGACCAGATGGTTCCCCTAAAGGTGTCTGGGAGTGCCCCAGATATAAAAGAGTAAAATGCCTTACCAAACCATTTAATGCTACATTGATGTGTGGAAAGATGCCAATTAAGCGATGGAAAAGCACTTTGGTTCCCATGTACAAGAACACATGAGGTACTAAAAGTTTTGCTAATTATTGGAGGGTTAAACTTATGATCCATACAACAGAACTATGCGAATGAATAATAAAGCGGAGACTTTGGCCCACTACAAGAGTGATAGAGAACCAATTCAGATTTGTGCCTGGTATGTCTATAAGAGGCTATATTTTATGGAGAAGACTGTTGGAATTTATAGGTAGAAAAAGGACCTACTCATGAAATTTATTGACTTAGAGAAGTCATATGATAGTGTCAAAAAGCGTCCTTTGGCGGGTATTGAAAAGGAAAAGAATTTATATTTGTCACAAGTGTAAGAATGGTGGTAAGAGACACGAAGGAATTCCTCACAACCTTGGGTTTTCACCAGGAAACTATGCTAAGCTCCAACCTATGTTCTCTTGTTATGGATTTGCTAACCAATAACATACATGATGAGGTACCATGGTGTATGCTCTTTATTGACAACCTTGTTTAAGGATGAAACTAATGAGGGTTTCAATGAAGTAAAGATAAAATTCATGCATTGTATGGTTTGCCAACAAAGTCAGAAAAGTTTAGTTGAGATTGGATGTATTGAGGTACCTAAATGTATATAAACTTCATATTTAGGCTCAATATTCTAGGAGAATGGAATGATGGATAGAGATGTGAAGCATAGGATTAAAGTAGGATAGTTGAAAGGGAGGAATGCCATGAGAGTGTTAGGCAATAAGAAAGATATCTACCAAAGTGAAAGTGAAAGATAAGTTGTATAGAAAAACTATAGGGCCATCAATGATGTATGAGAGTGTTGAAGCTCAATATATTCACGAGATGTGTGTCACGTAAATGCGAATGTCAAGATAGATGTGCAAGATCATAAATGATTACATCTGTAAGAAGGTGAAAGTAGAGGATAATATAAGAGAACATCGCTTGAGATGGTTTTGTCGTGTGTTACATGCATCTATTTTTAGATGTAAAAACATGATGATCAAAGGTGTTAAAATAGGAAAAAACAGATATAAAATCACATGAAATGAAGATATCTCAAAAGATATGGAATACTCAAAATCCAGATAGATCTTGCAAAAGATAGAAAACAATGGTAGTTGAAAATTTGTAGAGGTGAGACCAACTAGAATACTCATGTTTAGTAGAATAGAAGATTCTTAGCATATTAAAGATATAACCACTAGAATATATTAGAGATTCCCTATTGTTAGATAATCCTCAAGTGCTGAGTATTGACATAATATGTCCCAAAGAGAACATTTATGATATTGGGATTCAATCTGCTGACCTCAATGTTTGGGATCGAAGCATAGTAATATACTAGATACAAAAGCTTGGGCAAGCCCAGGCCCTATATATATTACTTTATTTGTTTTAATATATGTGACCTAGATATAGTTAGGAGAGTCCACTAAATTTTTAAATAACTTTTGTTGTTAATTATTTCTATAATATTTTTAACTTACTTTTTAAATAATATCTATAACACGTCATGTTTTGAGAGTTAATTAATTTTTAATATATTTGTTTGAATATTTTAATTTGTTAATTATTGTCACTTATGTGGCACATGTGAAATTTTTTGAGTTAATCAATTTTTTAATATATTTTAAGTTGTTAATTATTGTGATTTCTGGTACTCTTAGTCAACATAATTTTCAAGTAATATATGTTACCCCCTTTGTTTTAATTTATGTGACTTACGTGAAATTTTGAAAGTTCATCAATTTTTTAAAAAATTTTAAGTTTTAATTATTGTGATTTATAATACTATTTTAAAATAATTTTTAAATGCATAATATACAAAAAAAAAAAAACAGAAAAATTCTAAATATTGTAATTTATCGTACTATTTTTTGTTAATTTTTAAATACATAAAATAGAGGAAATTTGAGGAAAAGGGCAAATCGGTCAATTGACCGACGGACCCTAAGCTCCTCAAATATTCGCTCTTCTAATACATAGTAAAATATTGTAAGTTGTTAATTATTGTGATTTATGATACTATTTTTGAGTAATTTTTAAATTCATAGTATACTAAAAAAGAAAATAAATAGAAAAATACTAAATATTGTAATTTATAGTAATATTTTTTGTTAATTTTTAAATACATAAAATAGAGGAAATTTGAGGAGAAGGGCATATCGGTCAATTGATCGATTGACCCTAAGCTCCTCAAACATTCGCTGTTCTAGTATATAGTAAATATCAAGGGCCGAGCTACAGCCTTCTAAGGGTGGGTGGTCAATTGAACACCTTTTGCCGGAAAATTTCACTATGTATATAGGTCAAATTCTAAGTTTAAGGGATATATATTTAATGTTGAACACCCTTTACATAAGTTCTTCCTTTGGCGCAGTGGTTAAGGGTATTTGTTTTCAGTTCTCGGGTTCAAATCTTGCCGAGTGCATAACAGTTTTTGTTTATTTTTGTTTATTTTGAGAGCAGGTCACAACCTTACACTTGTACTCGCACCATTATTCTTACATCAAACAAATATATCTATTAATTTAATTTACCTGAAATTCTTAAATGTTCCTCAAGTTTCTTAATTCTTAATATAACAATTTTAATAATATAGAGTAACATTTATGAATAAATTATTCTGATTTTGAAATTTGTTATTATATATATATTTTGTATTTCTAATTTTATCAAACATATAATTCACTTTCGAAGGGTGAAAAAAACAAAATGGCCAATATTTTACATTAAAGATTTGTGCTTATGTATATTAATAACAACTTTAAACCCAAAGCTAAAATTGATACATACATTTTATCTTCTTTTTTTTTTAAGAAAAAAAATATTTGATGGTGAGTATTTCACTTTATACACTATAATTCATATATTTTTGATTATATAAAATCAATGCATCAGAAAAAAACAAAAAGAAAAAAACTTGGTTGTTTGTATTTGATAGTAACAACTGTTGGGATCGTTCATGGTACAATTGCTAGGTTAAACAAATAACATTCAACTCACATATCAAAAATATTTATTCTTGAACACCCTTGATAAAAAATTTGGCTCCGCCATTGATATGTATATATATATATAAAAGAAAAGAAAGTGTTAGATAATCCTAAGTGCTGAGTATTGAAATAATATGGACCCAAAGAGAATATTTATGATATTGAGATTCATTCCGCTGACCCCAATGTTCGGGAATGAAGATTACTAATATATATATATATATATATATATGTAGGAGGGGGGAGGAGGGGGTGGAGAATCTCGGGAATGTTCAGGAATGAAGATACATAACTGTATGCTTTATAAGTTGGTTATGACAGTACATTGGATCCCTACTTGTTCTATACATGAATGGATACAATTGCAGGTACAACTAGTTGACAAATGACAACAAAATAGTCGGTTAAAAGTTATATCTATGAAAGAGAGAGAGAGAAATAAGGAAGAAAATATTCAGAATTCATATTTATTTGTTCAACTAAGAACTCATTCAGAGAATGGTAGGAGCACGTATAAAGTTACCTGTAGAAAGTATGAAGTCTCTATGTGGTCATTGGTATGGTAAATTATGCATAGCATAGTTCTAATTCAAATTTTAAGATTTGCATCAAATTTCTGAACAGAATAGATGACAGTTGTTTTTGACATGATTTCAATAGCAAAAATGCACTTTCATGATGTTCTCTTTGTGCAAAATCCTGTCAAGTATGGAAGGAATGGGTGTCATCTTAATTCTTAAGAAAAAAGTTTGATTATACCCTGCCACACAAAAGGATGGGCATATTGAGTAGTATAAAATACTGCAGGCACGACATTTATAAGCCTTGTATTCCTTGCTGATATTTTTTGTTGACTTTAACATGCATGCTACTTAAAAGGGCCTGTCTTTTTTTTCTGATCAAAATGATTTCTTCCATGCAGTCTGGTCCTATCTTTTATCAACGCTCTAGTCGATGAAGATGAAGCTATTGATTTTGGTTCTTTACCATTGCCGAGCTTCTTTTGATGTATATTTTCCAGTTTTTGGTCGAGATAGCTGAGGTCTGATCAACCAACATAGCCCTGGAAATTCTCTACTTGAACTGTGAGCTAACTTGCGTACTCTTGTTTGTATCTGGTTATTTTTTCAGCAAACCGTGTCAGGGTTGACCTTTGGCCGTCTTTTCAGCATTACATTATTCACCATCACTTTTTCCCTCAGTTTCATGCACTCCTGCTTTTAGTTGTGTAGCTCTGGCGGTTGAATGTCCATAAGAGCTATGCGACTTTGTAAATGTCCTGTAGACTTGTAATAGAAAACCTCATTTTGTCTCCCAGATTGGAGATGTGTTGTTTTTGGTTTTGGCTGTCAGTTTTCCTATAGCATTGTTTTGCATGAAGTACCTAAGTTAGCGCAGAAGGCCCCTGTGTCCTACTGAAATCCACCTGTATTTCTGGCTATTCTGTAAACAGAAAGAAATAGTGAGGCATATCTCCAGGCAGAGTTGTGTTATGACTAATGTGATAAAAGACTCTTTATCAATTTTGTGGTTTTGTAAATCCTCAGACCGTTCTTACTATCTTGTTACTAATCTTAATTGAAAATACTATATTTATAAGTCAAAAACCCATTTAGATACAATGCATTTGCATCAAGAACTTTTTATTCGACACATTTCATTACATCATCTCTCCTTATGGTTATGAAGGTCTTTCACTATGAAAGTTTCATTTGGCTTCTGAAAACATGCATATATCGTGTCTATAAACACTTGGAGAAGAGGGACAGAGCGTTGATATGCGGAGTCTCAAGTTAATAAAACGAACGGAGATTGGGTTTGACCAAAAGGGACAAATGGCTGCGACAAAACGAACTCCATTGACGGCTAATGCACTTAATAGTTATTGTCACTTTTTTGTTCTATCCTCAGGAAGCCTCTTTTTGCATAAATTATTATAATTGTGTTACAATGAATTTGGTTGTTAACCACCCATTCTATATAGTAGTTGGGCCGCACGTGTATGCCAAGTCGGGAAATACGTATCATGATATATTAGTAATTGTTGTAAAACTAAAACAAAATAAGATAAGAAATATAGAAGATGAAAACAATCTATATATAATAATAAAGGAGAATGACAAAATGGTGATGTGGCGCTTTCTATGGCCTCTATTGTCATTTTTCTTTTTTCTCCTCTTTTTTTTGAATTTTTCTCAACTACATTCCTTTTAAAAGTTATTTTCATAACTCACACTTCTTCAAAGTATACTTTTAATTAGTATTAATAATATTCATAACTTTCAATCCTTTTATATTCATAACCCCCAAAAAATTCAATTTTACATTAAATTAAAATATTCAATGCCTTTTTTTTTTTTTGGAGAGAAATGACATTAAATTAAAATGTTTGCCTCAATAGGTTTAAGATGCCAGAATTCTTAAAGTTCATTTTAACTTTATGTATTCATTTGTTGGAATAGGTTTCTTTTTATTTTGTATGTAGTTTGTTGATGATTTTTAAGAATTTTTGTATTTTTTCTTTTGTTAATATCATTATATCTTTTGTTATATATGTTGTATGTTGTTTAATTTATTGATATATTTTTACGATTTTTTTTATTTTTTCTTATGTTAATCTTATTTGAATTTTTGTTGTAGATGATGATGAAGTCACTACATGTAATATTTCAGAGAACATATTACGATGATAGCAACTTATGCAAGAAGAAGAACAATAACATACTCAGCGAGAATGGTAGCGACTTATGCAATGAGTCAAATTTTGTTTAAGCAAATATTTATTCTTTTGATGCATATCCATCAAATTTATTCTTCAGTCTCTATTAAATCTATAATGATTTCTTTTTATGAATTTACAGGTTACTTTGCAATCGCATAAAACACAAACAAATTTGCATGTGTAGTTGATTAATTTTTTTTAATATAAAATTCCTACATGTATTATAATTATTTTGTTTTGCTAATTGTTTCTTTCATATCAACCGGCAAGTCATAATGTTTTCTATTCTATTCTTTTATTTATAAAATTATATTTTTTTCTTTTTTTATTATTCCATCACTATACTTGTCCGCGCTTCGCGCGAATATAAAAAGATATTAAATATATTTTAAAATAATTAATAAATGATATAATAAAAGAGAGAAATACAGATTAAGTTATGATTCTGATATTATCTATTCAGAAAAATTGCTAAAAAATCCCATGCTGCATTTTCAATTTAAAATTGCTGATAAAAAGACGAAAACATAAAAATTGATATGAAAAGCTTCAGTTAAGTAACAATCTAATTATCAAGTTTCATACTAAATCCAATGATTCTTATCATAATATTATTGGTTCAACAAACAATACTAAATCTACTCGATCATAAATTATGTGGATTGTTTTTTGTATAAATGACTCTATAATAATAAAAAAAACAAATCAAAATATATTTGTGGTAAATCATGGTGAGAAAAAAATACTTGAATTATACTCGAACATATTTATGCCCGAGATTCAAAAGTTAGAGATTTTTCTTTTGATATCTGATGCTCGTATTGGCATTTATTTACTACATATTTGTGTCGCATAAGATCCATTAATATTTAAAAAAAAATATTTAAACTTTCATTCTTATAGTATACATTGCGAGAAGAGAGAATTAATTAAGTTGCTATAGTGAAACACTGCTGTTGAGATTTTACTTTTACAATAAAAATAAAATAAAATTAATCACATAATTTAATCATATAGAGATTATCAGTAGTGAAAAGAAATATTTTTTAAGAAAGAATACGTGTATGAAACGTTGAAGATGAAGAAAAAGTACCAAGAGTTGAATAATTTTCTACAACACTAATACAATTGTTCCTATTATTACAATATTAGTGTGGTAATTATTATACATATCTCAAAATAGGTTTTTATAAGTGTCATTTTAATGAGTTGTAAATTTGTATATTAAATAATTTAAAGGTTATGAATATGAAAGGTTAGGAGTTATAGACATTACTAAATTAATTAAGATTTAAATTTATGTAATTGAAGAGGTATGGATTAAGAAGATGATTTTATAAAATAAAATAATTGGAAAAAAATGTCAAAATAAAAATCACAAAAAAAAAGAAGATAAATAGGATCTTTGGCCATTAAGAGGTGCCACTTTTTATTTTTTATCTACTTGCATTAAAACAATTGCATTGGATAAATTTATATTAAGTTGATCTTATCCAAAATAACTTTTTTCTTTTTTTAACTTTGACTTAATAAAATTTTTAATAAAGTAAATAAATTTTTTAAATCATGTATATAGCCATAAATTAAAGATATGTATAATTTACTAAAATACAATTTTAATTAATATACCATATGAAAAAGTCAAATAAAAGATCGAAAAAGAAAAAAACATTCTTTATCACACAGATTAAAAAGGATTATAAGAATAAACTAATTAAAATTAAAAATAATTGAATTTATATATTCAAAACTATACAAATTAATTATTTATCTGTAAGAGCAAATGAATAATGTTTTTTCTATTTGTGTAGACTCTTGAGTCTTACCTCTCTACAAAGATTATAGACAAGTAATGTTATGATTGAGTTAATTTCCTTAATAGTCATTTATATTGTGAAAATTGTCTATTAATTAAAATCATATTTGATTTTTTAAAACTATAAAATCAGTCAATTATTTTTTTCTTCCTCAAAATATAATAACAAAAATAAAATAATTCTCTTTTAGTTGACATGCCATGTCACATTAAACACCATATTCAATTCAAATTTGAAAAGAGAGAATAGAAAATTTTACCTTTTGAGAAGAATTCTTTAATGAACTTTTTTTTGTTTAATTATTTGAGAACATATACATTGACATGCATAAAACCTAATATAAAAAAAAGAAAAAATAATATTTGATTCATTTGAAGCGACTCGAAAACAAAAAGAGACAAAAACAGTGTTATTAACTTTTTATAATTAAATAACAAGCAAATCATTTTTAAAAACAAAAAGGTCACAAGTCCAAATTATAATTTGTGACAAGTAATGTAATTTTTTTTAGCATAAGTAGAGGATTTCTGTAACGACCTGATTCTGTTGTTAGGGAAAAACCAATGGGAAAAGAATTGGGGTCAGAAAACTTCTTGGTAGCAACTTGGAATTTCCTAACCTAGTCCAGATTTGGACGAAATCAGAGTCAGTAAGGTCAAGAGCAATCTGGTAACGAATGAGAGATCTAATTATGAATTTGATTACATGAATGGATAGCTAAGACGTTAAGGAACCCGTACGACTTTATGGAATCGAATTCGGGCGAGTAGAACTCCCAAAAATGATCTTAGCAGGAACGGGTGAGTTTTGAAGGTCAAGGGTTGAAGGTGTGTTGTGAAATGGGGGATTGGAATTCAAATTCCAACATTTTGTCTCCATGCATGCCGCCATAGACCTAGAACAAGCGGAACGAATTCGGAAAAGAGAAGATTCAAGTGCCTTAGGGGATTCAAGCTTGGATTTGAGGTAGGTGATGGTTGTGATTTCATGTTGTGTGATGTATGTTCGTTCTTGCTTCATTATGATACGTGTATGTATGCAAATGTTTCATTATTGATCACACTAGTTGTAAATGAGATAGATGAATGATGAATGCCATGAATCATGACTTGATTGTTTGATTATGAGAATATACTTGTGATTGTGATTGTGACTTGTTGAAGGGATCGGGTGTTGCGTTCCGACACACTAACTTGGATCGATTGCCACGTTCCTGCATATAGATGGATCGGTTGCCACGTTCCGGCATAAATATATGGATCAGTTGCCACGTTTCGGTATAATCATTGGATCAGGTACCACATTTTGGTATGCTAACAGTTTGGGTTTGAGTTCCATGAGAGGACTATTGACTTGTCATAACTGTGTAAATCTTGAAATTGTGAAGTTGTATGTTGTTTCGTAAATGATAATGATATTGCATATGTTCGATGTATGCATGCTATTATTATGTTGTAATGACTTATATATGTTGCACTTAGTGGGATAGCCGCGTGACCCTACCAGTACATTGTGATTGTGTACTGATACTGCACTTGCTCTTTCTTTGTTGAGTACAGGGCATCTTCAGGCGACTATTGACAGACCTCGCTTAGAAGATTAGTGATCGTTCGAATTCAAGGGTGAGCCAGTTCTTCCGGGCTGCCATGAGTTCTCTTTCTCTTTATGTCCATATTTTGGACTTAGACTTTCTAGTTAGTTATTAGAACATTTCTTAGGGTTGTAACCCTTCTTGTTTAGACTTATGGTTCATTGTTAGAGTTTTGGTACATTGACTTTCAGGTTCTAGGCGTTATTTCCGCAATGTTAGTTTTGGTGGTTAGACTTTTGTTGGAGTTTATGGGAACTCCCTATTTTTTCCTTAGCATTTAAACCTGCTTTCGTATCTTTAAATGCCTTAGTTGTTTGGTACTTTGGTTAGCTAATTAGTATTAATGGTTCTCCCACCGGAGGGTTAGTGTGGCTGCCAATCACGATGGTCTGGGTCGTGACAAAGTTGCTATTAGAGCCCTAGGTTCATTGATCTCATTGTACCAAAACGAGTCTAGTAGAGTCTTGCGGAACGGTACGAAGATGTTCGTACTTTTCTTCGAGAGACTATAGGATTTTAGAAAAAAACTCACTTCTTTCTACTCCTTCGTGCTATGACTTGAATCCAATTGATATCTTTCCTCCTTCACTCTATGGTCCGAACTAGAGCAACAAAAGTGGTAACACCATCACTAGCAAGAGAGGATGTGTATAGACTGCTAACAATTGAATAGGGTCACCATTCGGAACAAGTATCCACTGCCTCGGATAAATGATCTTTTGACCAGTTGAAGGGTGCATCAATTTACATTTTTGCTCTTGTACTGGGAGACCGGTAATGGTCATCTATGGAACAAACTACTTTAGAAATCGAGCTTGTCTGTGAGTTGTAACTTGAAAATTGTGAATGCATGTTCCTTGTTGCTTGAATTAACTGTGAATGTGGAAGTTGCATTTGCTTGGATGTGATGATATGATCATGTGCACAATAAGTGTGGGTTTGAATTTTGATATATGCAATATGCTGGCCGAATTGATTGAAACTATGCAAGTTGTAACTGCTGAGTATCGGGAAACTTGTTGTGAAAAGAAGGTCACGACTAAGTTCGATGCAAGGGTTTAGATAATGTACGAGGTGATTCGTAAGAAAGATCTGGACGAGTCTTGCGCTTGAGTAATAACCGCTTGAGTGTCTGCGTGTATCCTGGGGATGTGTGGGTTATGGTGTTGAATTAATGAGAATGAGTTGGATTGTGTATCGTTGGATTGACTCGGGGTAGACAATGATTATCCTAGGTCAGAGGATTATCCTAAATTGCTCAGTAAAGCTGAAAACCGTTGGGAGATTTAGAAAAGAGAAAAACCCCAGAAAAAAATTATTGCCTGGGAACTATTTCTGTCTAAGCCGCTGGGGCGGGATTTTTCCGCCAGCGCGAGGCCGCCAGAGCGACAATTCCCCGCCAGAGCGGGACAGGGCGAGACAAAACCTCATCCATGTCTCCTCTATTTTTAATAGGTCTCCTTATAGAATCCGAATCAAATTCGAACTAACCCCTACAATCCAATCAGTGTTCAACAATCGAGGATAAACTATAAAACCTTGTAATAAATCGAATGCTGGCAAAAACAGCAGAAAAACTAGCATCCATGTGCTTACAAAAACAAAAAGGGGTGTGCGAAATTTTCTGAGTGTGAATTTTGGTTGACTTCGGTCGCCTTTTTGGGGCATGTAGTTTGAAGGGAAGGGGTAATGGTAGATCCACAAAGATTGAAGTAGTCAGGAATTGGGTCCGACCTAGTTCTGTGACTGAAATTAAGAGTTTTGTGGGGCTCACTAGCTACTATCGTCGCTTGTGAAGGGATTAAGGTCAGATTTGCAGATTCAAGTTTATAGGTGACAACATTCAAGAAGTTTTGGTAAGGAACGGTTAGATAATGAATACCATTACTTTGGAAAATGCATTTAGTATTGCTGTCATAACATCTATGGGCTGTTTAGCGAATGATGAAATTAAGTTATGTCAATTGAGGTTAGAAGCTATACTACAATTTCATGGATTGATTGTATATCAAGATGATAGGGCTCAATATTATACTTTTCCGGGTATGACCGAGGCTGAGGATCTGATGCAGTGATCACAATTACTATTATTGTTTGTGACCGAATGTCTAATGTGTTTTTTGATCCAGGTTCTACTTATTCTTATGTGTCCGTGTGATTTGCCTCAGAATTTGATATGATTTGTGATATACTTGATCCCCCTATCCATGTTTCTACCCCAGTTGGAAAGTCTGTCATAGTTACCCATGTCTATCGTGCTTGTCCTATTTTATTTATGGATTTTCAGACTTGGGCTGATTTGGTGATTTTGGATATGATTGACCTTGATATAATCTTAGGCATGACTTGGTTGTCCCCCTATTATGCTGTGCTTAATGGTAATGCTAAGTCGGTAACTCTAGAGATCCCGAGTAGGGAAAGGTGAGAGTGGGAAGGGGGTACAAGCCTAAGTCAGCTAAGGTCATATCTTTTGTGCGGGGTAGGAAATTGGAGGGGAAATATTGTTTGGCGTAATGGCTCATATTCAGGATGTTGAGGTTGAGTCTCCCTCTATTGAGTCTATTTCCTGTGGTGTCAGAATTTAGAGAAGTGTTTCCGACTGATTTGTCTGGTATGCCTCCGGATAGAGATTTAGATTTCTGCATTGACTTGGAAACTGACATTCGCCCCATTTCCATTCCTCCGTATCGTATGGCTCCGGCAGAATTAAGAGAGTTTAAGGCTCAAATCCAAGAGCTTCTTGATAAGGTTTCAATCGTCCTAGTGCTTCCCCGTGGGGTGCTCCTGTCTTGTTTGTTAAGAAGAATGAGGGTAGTATGAGGACCAGTGATTTCATCTTAAGCCATAAGGGGGTGGATTAATACTGCAATGACAAGCTTATGGATAAAGAAAGTCCCATTGAGTATACTTGGGTGAAGGCAATTGAAGATTTTAGTAAGAAAATGCGTATAAAAATTGGGTTAGTCCATTGAATTTGATGAGTATACTTGAGTTTGAGGTGTCGCGTTGATGAAAAGGTTGGCTTCATAGTGATAGTCAGGGCTGACTGAGCATAATGGTAATGAGAGTTCGTGATGGATTGTGATGAGATGCAAATATATAATGAGATCGTTAGTTAAGTGAAATTTGTACAGTAATTATGACTTACGAGTATCTAAGGTTGTGGTTTTCTAATATTTAGTGAGTAACGTGGTTGTATGGAAAGTTTTAAGAGATGATGGGACATCACTCAAATAGAATTTTAAAGAGCTAGAGTCATAATGAAGAAAAATAGTGGGATGTAGTACAACCTTTAGAGAGAGGCGAGAGCAAGAATATTTTATTTGATTGCAAAGGCTAAAGAGATATCTTCAGAGGGGTGAATAATTGGGTTCAGAGACGCGTTATTTCATTCATTTTGCTGTGGCTATGGTAATAGTGTCACAAGTCCATCAGATTTGGTTAAAACTATTGGAAAAGACTTGAGAAAGGAGTGTAGAGATATTAGCTCGAGTGTGATGATAAGTGTTTTGGTCTTATTTTTGAGTTTAGTAATGAGTACGATGGAATTTTAGCAAAGAATATTGTAAGATCGATGGAGATGCGATAAATGATAAGCGAAGATCCATGAAATCATAAAATTCTTCAAGGTACAAGCTAATGTTGATAGATAAGGGGATTGTGTTATACAGCTGAATTTACAATTCAGGTTTTTCATTGTAAGTCTACACTTGTGGTGAGATATGTTGTCAAGGTATGAATTAGAAAGGTGACGAATGATCAATTGTACCCGGTATTGAGCATTTGAAAGGACTTACACCTGGGTTGAGTCATAAAGTTTATTACTATTGATTGTTAAGTACCTAAGAAAGGTTTCATTGAAAAAGTGTTGGGTTATAATAAGGTAAATGGTCGGAGTGTTATGATGGTTGTTAGTATTGTGAGTATGATTCACTAGCTATGCTCTTGTGTGTTTTCACCTTTGTGGGTGGATCCCTAGTGGTGGATCTGGGGTACCAAATCCTGCGATGTTCTACTGGTTGAGTGGGAAGATTGGGAAGATTTGGTTATTTCGAATGACATAATTGGTGTTGTCTTGGAGTTGATAAAAGTATTTTAGTGGTTCTACATGTACCACCTTGCTTATGAGAGTTCATAGAAGAGCTACCATGTGTAATTATGGTTGTTCGACAATCTTAATATCCATCTAGTCGTCAAGGTCATGTATTGTTTATGTGTGGTTGAATGTGGGGATCATTGAATCCAATTCTACTGTTCTTAAGAGGTAATCACAATTACTAAATCTAACATTTCGATAGTGTTGTTCGAAGGTTGGTATGCTTGGACATATCCCTCGATGAGTATCTGAGGTCTAAAGATCAAATTGTTATAACTTAAGCTCATGAGAATTTGGGTTGTGAGATGGAGATGTTGATAAGAACCATGATTGTTTGGGTATTATGATTGTGTGTTGGTTAGTTCAAGTTCACCTATAATTTTGGCGAGTTTGGACTTAGGATTTTATCATGGTTATGTGAGAAAAGATTTGTCCTTATGTTGTGCCAAAGTCTTTGATAACATGTTGCAGACATGTGAACGATCAACTTTGGTGGTTATAGGGAATATCTTTGTTGTTAGTTAAGTGCACATACAACAATAATTATCACTCGAGTATTGTGATGACTTCATTGAGGAATTGTATGGAAGGATGTGTAGGTATTCAATTGGTTGGTTTGGGGACGAAGATTATATCATAAAGTGAGACTCAGTTGTGTTAGACAAGACCTTCTGTATGAAGAAGAACCGGTTGAAATTCTTGATCGTGATGTCCGGAAGTTAAGGGCATGCGAGACAAGTATCCCCTATTTGTTTAGCGATTCAAGTACTACTCCACCTTACTTTAGCCAGTCTTCCCTAGTTGATCACTCGGGGACGAGTGATGGGTAAATTGGTATCTATTGAAACAACCTAATTCCGTCATTAGGGAAAATCCAATGGGAAAAGAATTGGGGTTAGAAAACTTTTTGGTAGTAACTTGGAATTTCGTAACCTAGTCTAGATTTGGACAAAATCGGAGTCAGTAAGGTGTAGAGAAATCTAGTAACGAATGAGAGATCTAATTATGAATTTGATTACATTAATGGATAGCTAAGACGTTAAGGAACTCGTATGACTTTACAGAATCGAATTCGGGTAAGTAGAACTCCCGAAAATGATCTTAGCGTGAATGGGTGATTTTTGAAGGTCAAGGGTTGAAGGTGTTTTGTGAAATGGGGGCTTGGAATTCAAATTCCAACATTTTTTCACCGTGCATGCCGCCGTAGCGGGATGGCTGCCGCTCTAGCGAGATTGATCCCGCTGTAAAGGGATAGATGCGACTTAAGTCAGAAATAAACCTCAAAAATGTTTAATCCTGCACTTTTCCGACTTTGAGATCTAAGGAACGACCCCAAGTGTGTTCTTGATGGTTTTTCACCATTCTTGAGGTTAAAGGTAAAGTTTTACTCCCCAAGTTCATGTTTCGATCCGTAGAACTTAGTTTTTTGGTAAATTATGATGGGGGAGGGTTTTGATTTGGGAATTATGGTGGGAAAAGCCCTAATCTGGGTATGGGGATCATGGGTTTAGTCTAGGGTTATTGAGTTCGTTATAATCTGTATAATTAGACCTTTAATTGTTGATCCTTGCGTATAAATTATTGTTTGTAGACCTAGAAAAAGCGGAACAAATCCGGAAAAGGGAAGATTTAAGTGCCTTAGGGGATTCAAGTTTGGATTTGAGGTAGGTGATGGTTGTGATTTCATGTTGTGTGATGTAAGTTCGTTCTTGCTTCATTATGATACGTGTATGTATGTGAATGTTGCATTATTGATCACACTATGTGTAAATGAGATAGATGAATGATGAATGTCATAAATCATGACTTGATTGTATGATTATGAGAATATACTTGTGATTGTGATTGTGGCTTGTTGAATGGATCGGGTGTTGCGTTTCGACACACTAACTTGGATCGGTTTCCACGTTCCGACATATAGATGGATCGGTTGCCACGTTCCGGCATAAATATATGGATCAATTGCCACATTTTGGCATAATCATTGGATCGAGTACTACGTTCCGGTATGCTAAAAGTTTGGGTTTGGGTTCGTGATTCTATCGTTAGAGGAAAGCTAATGGGGAAAGAATTGAGGTCATAAAACTTTTTCGTAGTAACTTTAGATTTCCTAGCCTAGTCCAGATTTGGATGAAATAGGAGTTAGTGAGGTCTAGGGATATATGGTAACAATCGGGTGATTTAATTATAATTTTGATTACATGAGTAGTTAGATAGGTCGTTAAGGATTATGTACGACTTTACGGAATTGAATTCGAGTGAGTAGAACTCCCGAAATCGATCTTACGTGAACAGTATTTTCTGAGCGTCGTTGGTTAGAGGTGTGTTGTGAAATGGGGGTCTTCTATTGATTAAAATAACTCACTGGTTCGTGCAAGCCGCCTTGGCGGGGGTTTTTGTCGCTCTGGCAGGGCCACTGCAGCGGGCTGAGGGCCGTTGTGGCGGGTTCGACGCGACTTAAGGTCGTAAATAAACCCCTAAATGAGCTCATTCTGCATTTTTCAATTTTTAGAGCTAAGGAATGGACCGCAGGCGACTCTTAATAATTTTTCACCATTCCTGAGGCTAAAGGTAAGGTTTTAACTTCCCGAATCCATTTTTCGATCCGTAGAATGTAATCTAATAGGTAATTATCGATAAGAGAAGGTTTGATCTGAAAATTATGGTGGAAAAAGCCATAATCTGGGCATGGGGACCAAGTGTTTGGTCTAGGGTTATTGAGTTTGTTATAATTCAGATAATTAGACCTTTGATTGTTGATCCTTGCGTATAAATTGTTGTTTTTAGACCACGAACAAGCGGGAAGAATTTGAAAAGGGAAGGTCAAGTGCCTTAGGGGATTCAAGCTTGGATTCGAGGTAGGTGATGGTTGTGATTTCATGTTGGTGTGATATATGTTTGTAATTGCTTCATTGTAATGCATGTATGTATGTGAATGAATGTTGCATTATTGATCACACCTAATGTAACTGAGTATGAACGAATGATTGTATGCCATGAATCAACACTTGATTGTATGATTATGAGAATGTACATTGTGATTGTGATTGTGGCTTGTTGAATGGATCGGTTGCCACGTTTCGGCATAAACATGGGATCGGTTGCCATGTTCCCGCATAAACATGGGATCGGCTTCCATGTTCCGAAACACTAACTTGGATCGGTTGCCACGTTTCGTCATAAATATGGGATCGGTTGCCACTTTCCGGCATAAATATTAGATCTGGTACCACGTTCCAGTATGCTAACAGTTTGGGTGTGGGTTTTATGAGAGGACCATTGAATTGTGTTCCGTGAGAGGACCATTGAATTATGATGTGTATATACTTGCGATGATTACTTTCATTTCTAATGATGATTGATATTGAAAGACTGTATGTTGCTCTAAAAGGATAATTGTATCTCTTGAGACTTGTGAAATTGTGCATTATTGGTAAGTGATGACTAATATTGTACATGTGTGTTTTACTTTGTTGTGACTGCTTATGTATATTTCACCTTTGGGATAGCCGAGTGATCCTACCAATACACTGTGGTTTTGTACTGATACTGCACTTGCTTGTTCTTTGTTGTTGGAGTAGTTGTATGCTTGGACATGTCCCTCGATGAGTATCTGATTTCTAAAGATCAAATTGGTTATAACTTAAGCTCATGGAAGTTTTTGTTGTGAGAAAGAGATGTTGATAAGAACTATGATTGTTTGGGTATTATGAATGTGTGTTGGTTGGTTTAGGTTCACTTCTATTTGTAGCGAGTATTGACTTGGAATTTTATCATGCTTAAGTGCTAAAGGATTCGTTCGGATGATTGTGTCAAGGTCATTGATAACATGTTGAAGACGTGTGTACGATCAACTTTGGTGGTTGTTGGGAATCGTTTTTGTTGTTAGTTAAGTTAACATACAACAATATTTATCACTCGAGTATTGAGATGACTTCATTGAGGTATTGTATTGGAGGATGTGTAGGTATTCAATTGGTTGGTTTGGGGACGAAGATATTATCATAAAGTGAGACTCAGTTTTGTTTAACAAGACCTTCTGTATGAGGAAGAACCAGTTGAAATTCTTGATCACAATGTCTGGAAACTAAGGACATGCAAGACAAGTATCCCAGTAATTCGACGATTCATATACTACTCTACCCTTACTTCAACAAGTCTTTCCTAGTTCATCACTCGGGGATGAGTAATGGGTAAATTGGTATCTATTGTAACGATCTGATTCCGTCGTTAGAGAAAATTCAATGGGAAAAGAATTGGGGTCAGAAAACTTTTTCGTAGTAACTTGAAATTTCTTAGCCTAGTCCAGATTTGGACGAAATTGGAGCCAGTGAGGTCTAGGGAAATTTGATAACAATTGGGTGATTTAATTATAATTTTGATGACATGAGTAGTTAGATAAGTCGTTAAGGAATCTATACGACTTTACGAAACTGAATTTGGGTGAGTAGAACTCACGAAATCGATCTTAGCGTGAATGGTATTTTTTGAGCGTTGATGGTTAGAGGTGTTTTGTGAAATGGGGGTCTTGGATTTATTAAAATAGCTTACTAGTTCGTGCAAGCCGCCTTGGTAGGGGTTTTTGCCACTCTGGCGGGGCTGCTGCAGCGGGGTGAGGGTCGCAGTGGCGGGTTCGACGCGACTTAAGGTGTTAAATAAACCTCTAAACGACCTCATTTTGTACTTTTCAATTTTTAGAACTAAGCAACGGACCCCAGGCGACTCCTAACAGCTTTTCACCATTCTTGAGGCTAAAGTTAAGGTTTTAACTCCCCAAATCCATTTTTTGATCCGATAAACGTAATCTAAAGGGTAATTATCGATGGGGGAAGGTTTGATCTGAAAATTATGGTGGAAAAAGCCCTAATCTAGGTATGGGGACCAAGGGTTTGGTCTAGGGTTATTGAGTTTATTATAATCTGGATAATTAGACCTTTGATTGTTCATCATTGCGTATAAATTGTTTCTTTTAGACCACGAACAAGCGGGAAGAATCCAGAAAGGGAAG
The DNA here is from genome assembly GCA_029582685.1 of Solanum piurae. Taxonomy (NCBI): domain Eukaryota; kingdom Viridiplantae; phylum Streptophyta; class Magnoliopsida; order Solanales; family Solanaceae; genus Solanum; species Solanum piurae. The sequence continues at coordinate 12,489 of JAJOOO010004858.1, read as the reverse complement.
GTTCAAGTGCCTTAGGGGATTCAAGTTTGGATTCGAGGTAGGTGATGATTGTGATTTCATGTTGGTGTGATATATGTTTGTAATTGCTTCATTGTAATGCATGTATGTATGTGAATGAATGTTGCATTATTGATCACACCTAATGTAATTGAGTATGAACGAATGATTGTATGCCATGAATCAACACTTGATTGTATGATTATGAGAATGTACATTGTGATTGTGATTGTGGCTTGTTGAATGAATCGGTTGCCACATTCTGGCATAAACATGGGATCGGTTGCCACGTTTCGGCATAAACATGGGATCAGCTGCCACGTTCCGGCAGACTAACTTGGATCGGTTGCCACGTTACGGCATAAATATGGGATCGGTTGCCACTTTCCAACATAAATATTAGATCTGGTACCACGTTCCGGTATGCTAACAGTTTGGGTGTGGGTTTTATGAGAGGACCATTGAATTATGATGTGTATATACTTGCGATGATTACTTTCATATCTAATGATGATTGATATTGAAAGACTGTATGTTGCTCTAAAAGGATAATTGTATATCTTGAGACTTGTGAAATTGTGAGTTATTGGTAAGTGATGACTAATATTGTATATGCGTTTTTTACTTTGTTGTGACTGCTTATGTATATTTCACCTTTGGGATAGCCGTGTGATCCTACCATTACACTGTGGTTTTGTACTGATACTGCACTTGCTTGTTCTTTGTTGAGTACAGGGCATTTTCAGGTGGCTATTGATAGACCTCAGCTAAGTGACTATTGATCGTGACCGGATTCAAGGGTGAGCCAGTTCTTTCAGGCTGCCATGGATCTCTCTTGTTTAAGTCCATTCTTTTTGGACTCAGACTATTTATTTAAGGTGTTTGTTTAGTTTTGGGGTTGTACCCCTTGTTCTTAGACTTGTCGTTAGTAGAGTTTTGGTACAATGACTTTCAGGTTCTAGGGATTGAATTTCCGCATTAGTTTGGTTAGTTAATTGTTTAAACCTTTGGAGTTTATGAAGACTCCATTTTTATTGTCATTTAAACCTGCTTCCGTAACTTTAAATGTCTTAGTTTTCATAAAATTTGTTAGTTTGGATTGTAGTAATGTTTCTCCCACCGGAGGGTTAGTTTGGGTGTCAATCACGACGGTCTGGGTCGTGACACCTTTATCTAGAATTCACTTCGTAATTCTTTGCAGTGACGGAAGAGATAACGTAAAAAATAATAATGTATACGATCAAATGCTTACTAAGTATGGTCCCTCGGTTCTTTTCTTTTGTGATTTGAGAATTAAATTACATTAATTTTGATTAAAATTTTAAGATATATTTTTTTATTTAAATTAAATTGGTTTTTTAAATACAAAATATGAGAATATTTCTAGCGGAATAGGAGTAATTATTATTTGCAAGATAACCAATTAATTCTCTCTCTGAGAGTAAATGAGTAATGTGTTTTCATTCGAAGAGTCTTTGAGTTAATTCCTTGAATAACTATTTATGTTTATGAAATTATCAATTAATTTTTTTTATATTCTTTTAAAATTGTAAAATCACTCAAACTGTTGTTTTAATTATTATTATTTTCAAAATATATTGAATATAACAAAAGATTTCTTCTCTCCTAATTAATATTTCATGTCACATTAAATATTTTATTCAATTCAAATTTGAAATTCTTAACTATTACACAAAAAGAAAAATATAAAATATTACCATTCTAGAAGACTTTTTTTATGCTTTTTATTATTTGATAACACATACTTTATAAACAATTTTTTTTTAAAAACATATGCTTTGACATACATAAAGCCTAATAATATTATAGAGAGCAATAATATTCATTTGGAGCGACTCAAAAAGAAAAGAAAAATAAGATCGCAAGTCTAAACTTATTAATAAGTTGAAATATTTTTATTTATTATTTTAGCATAAGTAGAGGCCTTCTACAAAAATAATAATGCCATTAATTCATTCTTCTATTGGAGCTCCGTGAATTTCCAAATATCTCCAATTACTTTTCTCAACATCATAAAAATAACAAAATAAATATTATTTTTCACCGTAATAAATATAATTTTGCCATTACGAGAATCGCAGAAACCTTGAGGAGGTCCATATTTTGGTTTCAATATATCTTCCACATCTTTCCACTGCGAAGGAATGTGAATGCCATTTATCACGACCCAAACCGTCGTGATTGGCACCCACAGTAACCCTCCGGTGGGAGAACCATTACTACAAACCAGACTAAACAACTTAATGAAAACTAAAGCATTTAAAAATACGGAAGCAAGTTTAAAAGACTAAAAGAAATATGGAGTTCCCATAAACTCCCCAAGTTTTAAACAAATAACTTACCCAAATTAATGCGGAAGAACAACCCTTAGAACCTGAAAGCCATTGTACTAAAACTCTACTAACGACAAGTCTAAGAACAAGGAGTACAACCCCGAAGCTAAACAAAACACCTTAAACAAATAATCTAAGTCCGAAAAGGGTGGACTTAAACAAGAAAGATCCATGGCAGCCTGAAAGAACTGGCTCACCATTGAATCCGGTCACGTTCAATAGTCACCTAGCTGAGGTCTATCAATAGCCGCCTGAAGATGCCCTGTACTCAACAAAGAACAAGCAAGTGCAGTATCAATACACTACCACAGTGTACTGGTAAGACTACGCAACTATCCCAATAAGTGAAACACATGCAAGTAACCACAACATTCTAAAACAGGCATATACCAAACATATACAATATTAGGCATCTTTTCAGGATCAATGTAGTATCACACGTTCTCAATAATACACAGTGGTTATCAATTTAAAGCAACAGACAGTCTTCTAATATCAATCATCATTAGATATGAACGTAATCATCACAAGTAGATACACAACACAATTCAATGGTCCTCTCACGGAACCCAATTCAATGGTCCTATCATGGAACCAACACCCAAACTGTTAGCATACCGGAACGTGGTACCCAATCAAATGTTTATGCTGGAACGTGGAAACCGATCTCATGTTTATGCCGGAACGTGGCAACCGATCCCATGTTTATGCCGGAACGTGGCAACCAATCCCATGTTTATGCCGGAACGTGGCAACCGATCCCATGTTTATGCCGAAACGTGGCAACCGATCCCGTGTTTATGCCGGAACGTGGCAACCGATCCATTCAACAAATCACAATCATAATCACAATGTATATTCTCAAAATCATACAACAAGAGGTGATTCATGGCATACAATTATTCAATTATCCTCATTTACGATTACGGTGATCAATAATGCAGCATTCGCATACATACATGTATTATAATGAGCAATTACAAACATATATCACACCAACATGAAATCACAACCATCATCTACCTCGAATCCAAGCTTGAATCCCTTAAGGCACTTGAATCTTCCCTTTCCAGATTTTTCCCGCTTGTTTGTGGTCTAAAAACATACAATTAACGCAAGAATCAACAAACGAGGCCTAATTACCCAGATTATAATCAATAAAATCAATCCTAGGCCAACCCAAGATCCCAATACCCATATTAGGGTTTCTTCCACCATAATTTTTCAGATCAAACCTTTCCCCATCGATAATTACCCATTAGATTACGTTCTACGAATTGAAAAATGGATTCAGGGAATTCAAACCTTACCTTTAGCCTCAAGAATAGTAAAAAATGGTCAAGAACTCGTCTGGGGTCATCTCCTAGCTCTCAAAGTTGAAAAATGCAGAATAAAACTTTTTTAGGGTTTTATTTCCGACTTAAGTCGCGTATGTCCTGCTATGGCGGGACCTATCCCGCTACAGGGGCCCCGCCCTGGCGGCAGAAATCCCCTTCATAGCGGCTTGCACGGAACAGTGAGCAAAAATAATAATCCAAGACCCCATTTCACAACACACCTTCAACCAACGACACTCAGAAACTACCCGTGCACGCCAAGATCAGTTTCAAGAGTTCTACTCACCCGAATTCAAGTCCGTAAAGTTGTATAGTTTCCTTAACGACCTACCTATCTACTCATGTTATCGAATTCATAATTAGATCACCCAATTACTACCAAATTTTCCTAGACCTTAATGTCTCTGATTTCGTCCAAAATTAGACTAGGCTAGGAAATCTCAAGTTACTACCAAAAAGTTTTCTGACCCTAATTCTTCCCCCATTGGCTTTTCTCTAACGAAGGAATCAAGTCGTTACACCATGAATCTTCCATTCTTCTTTTTCAAAATTTTCTAAAATCCATAAATCATTTTCACCGGTGAAACTTCCACAACAGTCCAACAATGCTATTTTTCCCTTCACTTCTATCAAATCATAATTAAATATCTTTTCACATATATCATTACCCAATCCAATAACTTTGAAATTTTCAGCTCTTAAATCAAATGCAATTATTGAATTCTTTGAGTAATCCATCATATAGATAAATCCTATAATAGAGCAACTTTTCATACTAAAACATGGGAAAATATTAATGATATCTTTAATTTTTCTCCATGATTTTTCTATGCTTAAGGTGAAAATAAAATTTCGTACATGCCCACTTGAATTATGAACTTGCATCAAAATTTTGTACTTCTTTTCTATGGGTTCATAACCTAGTGAATAGTAATATAAAGATTTGACCATTTTTCTCTGATAGGGAAGTACTATCATTTTTCTTGTACTGGGATTAAAAATTCAAACAGGCTCCTTATCGTGCTTCCAGATGCAGTACGAACAGTTAACACACAGTCCATTGAAATATTGATCGTGACGAATAAAATTCCATCTAGATGTATTTTCTTCTTCGTTTAGATCTACAACGTATAGATCTTCAGCTTTTCCCATAAGGAATTTTGTTCCACCATCGCGAGTCATAGAGTGTAGGTGATGGACACGAGTAAAATCTGAATCCAACACAAGGGCATCAAAAAATTTGGAAACGCACCTAAAGCGCATCAATGACATAACATGAAGCCATAGGAATATTTCAACAAATAGTTCTTGAGGAAGAGTAGGAATTCTTCTCATAGGTATCATATTTGTATCCTAAGTGGAGGCTGAAGACTGAGTGAGTCAAACTAATGTCTTTGCAAGCTTTTATAAGTAGGCTAAATTTTCCTCATTAAATATTTTGTTTGACTTTATTATCTACTTGTATTAAAACATTTGCATTGGATTAAATTTATATTAAATTGATCTGATCCAAAATAACTTATTATTTTTTTGACTTGACTTAATAGGAAATTTAATAAATTAAATAAAAAATTTGAATTATGTATATATATGGTGATAAATTAAAGATATGTATAATTTACTAAAATACAATTTTATTTAATATACCATAATAAAAAGTACAAATTAAAGATTACTTGTCGAAAAAGAAAAAAATATTCTTTATGAAACAGACTAAAAGAGATTGTAAGATAAACTAATTAAAATTAAAAAATAATTGAATTTATATATTCAAAACTATACAAATTAATTATTTATCTATAAGAGCAAATGGATAATGTTTTTTCTATTTGTGTAAACTCTTTTTAGTCTTGCCTCTCTACAAAGATTTGCCAGCTCACAGATATCAAACATTATAGAAAAGTAATTTTGTGATTGAGTTAATTTCTTAAATAGTCATTTATATTTCGAAAATTGTCTATTAATTAAAATTATATTTGATCTTTTATAACTATAAAAATCACTCAAATTTGTTTTCCTCAAAAATTCTAAACAAAAAAAATTATTCTCGTTTAGTTGACATGCCATGTCACATTAAACACTTTATTCAGTTCAAATTTGAAAACAGAAAGAATATAAAATATTACCTTTTGAGAAGAATTCTTTAATGAACTTTTATTTATTTAATTATTTGAGAACATATACATTAACATGCATAAAGCCTAATATAAAAAAATAAAAAAATAATATTTGATTCATTTGAAGTGACTCGAAAACAAAAAGAGACAAAAACAGTGTTATTAACTTTATAGAATTAAATAACAAGAAAATCATTTTTAAAAACAAAAAGGTCACAAGTCCAAACTATAATTTGTGACAAGTAATGTAATTTTTTTTTAACATAAGTAGAGGCTTTCTACATTAAAATTAAGTCAACGCTTTGATTTCAAATATATCTTTCCACTACACAAATCATTTTGATAGTAGAAATATTCATAACAAATCTAACAATGCTAATTTATTCTTCGCTTCTATCAAACTATAGTCAAATATATTGTCATGTTTATCATTATTCAATTCGATAATTTAAAATTTCAGCTCTAAAATCAAATGCAAATAATAATTTCTTCGAGTAATCCAACATGTAGTTAAATAACTTCTTGTATTTAGAAATCTTTCCTACTAAGACATGTAAAAAATTAACAATGCTTTTAATTTCTTTTCATGATTCGTTATCTATGGTTAAAGTGAAAATTCAACTTATTGTGGGCCCACTTGAAATCTTAACTATCATCAAAACTTTATACTTTTTTTCTAACGGATCATAACCTAGTGAACAATAATTTAGAGGGTTGTACAGAGTTATTTGAGTGAGGAATTTCTTTCAGCAAAGAAATCGTATTTTTTTCTTGTACTGAAATTGAAAATTCTAACAGACTCTAAGTACATGAGAAATTTTTTTTTTCATTTGGAGACTCTTAAGTCTTGGCTTTCATATTTCGAACATTACATTACAATTCAAGAGTAAATGAGTAATGCTTTTTTATTCGGAGAGTCTTTGAGTTAATTCCTTGAATGGTTATTTCAATTTATGAAATTGTTAATTAATTTTTTTTTTATAGTTTTTTAGAATTGTACTGTCACTCAACTGTTATATTACTATTATCAAAATTTACTAAATATTCACATTAAATATTTTATTCAATTTAGATTTGAAATTCTAAATTATTAGGAAAAAAAATAAAAAATATTACCATCTAGAAGAATTTTTTTATGAATTTTTTATTATTTGATAACACATACTTTATAAACAAAATTTTAAAAAAACATATTCTTTTACATACATAAAGCTTGATAGAGAAATAATATTTATTTGGAAATGAAAAAAAACAATGCCTTTTAACTTGATAAAATTAAATAACAAGCAAATCAATGGAAAAAATAAGATCACAAGTCCAAACTTAGTAATAAGTATTGAAATATTTGCATTTATTTTAGCATGAGTATAGACTTTCTACATAAAAATTAATGACATTAATTCCATCCTCTGTTGGAGCTCCATGAATTTCCAAATATCTCCAACTATTTTTTTCAACATCATAAAAGTTATAAAATAAAATACTATTTTTCATCGCAATAAATATAATCTCTCCATCATGAGAATCATAGAATCCTTGAGGTGGACAATATTTTGGTTTCGATATATCTTCCACATCTTTCCATTGTGGAGGAATGTGAATGCCATGACTCTTCCATTCTTCTTTTTCAGATTTTTTTAAAATCCACAAATCATTTTGCCAGTGAAACATCATCAACATTCTAGCAATGCTATTTTACCCTTCACTTCAATCAAATCATAATCAAATATATTATCACATATATCATTTCCCAATTCAATAACTCTGAAATTTTCAGCTCTTAAATCAAATGCAACTATTGATTTCTTCGTGTAATCCATCATAGAGATAACTCCTTTAATAGAGTAACTTTTTATACTAAAACATGGGGAAAAAATCAAAGATACCTTCATTTTTTCTCCATAATTTGTCAATGCTTAAAGTGAAAATAATATTTTGTACATGCCCACGTGAATTATTGTAACCACCGGGTTCCGTCGTTATAGTAAAGACAACGGGGAAAATTTTGGGTCAGAAAACGTTTTCGTAGTAACTTGGAAATTCCCAACCTAGTCCAGATTTGGATGAAATCGGAGTCATTGAGGTGTAAGGAAATATGGTAACAATCCGGTGAATTGTTTATGATTTTGATTACATGAGTAGTTAGATAAGTCGTTAAGGAATTTGTACGACTTTACGAAATTGAATTCGGGTGAGTAGAACTCTCGAAATCGATCTTAGCGTGAACAGTATTTTCTGAGCGTTGTTGGTTAAAGGTGTGTTGTGAAATGGGGGTCTTGGAATTATTAAAATAGTCTATTGTTTCGTGCAAGCCGCTTTGGCAGTGGTTTTGGTCGCTCTGGCGGTACCGCTGAAGCGGGGTGTGGACCGCTGAAGCGGGGTGTGGACCGCTGAAGCGGGGTGTGGGCCGCTGTGGCGGGCCAGAGGCGACTTAAAGTTGGAAATAAACTCCTAAATGACTTTATTCTGCACTTTTCAATTTTTAGAGCTAAGGAAGGAACCCCAGACAACTCTTGACAGTTTTCCACCATTCTTGAGGCTAAAGGTAAGCTTTTCACTCCCCGAATCCATTTTTCAATCCGTAGAACGTAATAGAATGGGTAATTATCGATGGGGGAGGGTTTTGAACTAGAATTTATGGTGGAAACATCCCTAATTGGGATCATGAGCATGATCTAGGGCTGTTAGAATTGTTAGTAATCTGGTAATTAGTGATTGTTTATTGATTCCCATATTTTATTGATTGTTTGTAGACCAAGAACAAGCGGAACGAATCCGGAAAGGGAAGGATTAAGTTTCTTAGGGTTTCAAGCTTGTTTCTAGGTAGGTGATGGTTGTGATTCTATGATTGGGTGATGTATGCTTGTTCTTGCTTTTATGATACATGTATGTATATGAATGTTGCATTATTGATCACACTTGTTGTAAATGAGATAGATGAATGATGGTTACCATGAAATCATGACTTAAATGTATGATCTTGAGAATGTACTTGTGATTGTGATTGTGATTGTGGTGTGTTGAGTGGATCGGTTGCCACATTCCGGCATAATCATTTGATCGGGTACCACGTTTCGGTATGCTAACTGTTTGGGTTTGGGTTCCATGAGAGGACCAATGACTTGTCATAATTGAGTATCCTAAGAAATGTGAAGTTGTTCGTTGTTCATAAATGTTGATAATATTGTATATGTTAGACATATGCATGTGCTTATAATGTTGTATTGAGTTGCTTATGTTACACTTAGTGGGATAGCCGCGTGATCCTACCAGTACAATGTGGTTGTGTACTGATACTGCACTTGCTCTTTCTTTGTTGAGTACAGGGCATCTTCAAGTGGCTATTGACAGACCTCACTTAGAAGATCAGTGACCGTCTTCGAACTCAAGGGTGAGCTAGTTCTTTCGGGCTACCATGGGTTCTCTTTTGTCTATGTCCACCATTTCAGACTTAGACTTTTCTAGTTAGTTGATTAGTTCATTAGTTGGGGTTGTATACCTTCTTGTTTAGACTTGTTGAACTTTAGATGTTTTGGTACATTGACTTTCAGGTTCTAGGTGTATATTTTTCCTCATTGTTAGTTGTTATATCTTTTGGAAGTTTATGGGAACTTCAGTTTTTAGATATTATTCATGTTTTCGTATCCTTAAATGCTTTAGTTTTTGGTTGAGTTGCTTGGTTTGGGTTGTAGTAGTGGTTCTCCCACGGAGGCTTAGTGTGGGTGCCAATCACGATGGTATGGGTTGTAACAAAGTTTGTATCGGTTCGTTGATCTCGATGAACCAAAACGAGTCTTGTAGAGTCTTGCGAAATAGTATGGGGACGCCTTTACTTTTCTTCGAGAGGTTATAGGACTTTAGGAAATCTCTCTATTTTCTCTTGTCTCCTTTCGTGCTATGATTTGATTTCAATTGGTAACTGGCGATTCAAATATGATATCTAACCTTCTTTACTCTTCTGTCCGCAGATGGTTAATACTAGATTCAACGGTGTCAGGCCCGTAGCTCCTGTTAGTGCTCCAGTTGAGGAATCTGCAGCGAGAGGTCGCAGTCGAGGTAGGGGTAGAGGAAGAGATAGGGGTAAAGGCAGTGGAAGAGTAGCGCCTGCTGGGAATGGAGCTCATGTTGAGAATGCTCCTATGAATGAGAACCCTCATGTGCATCATGAAGAGATAGAGGAGAATATTGATGTTGATAATGTTGATAATGTTGAGGATGTGGGACAAGAGAAAGAGGTGCAGACTGAAACTACCGATGTTCCTCCTATAGACCCAGTGTTAGCTCGACAGATCATGTCATTCTTGAAAGGGTTGGTTGATCCTGGAGTTCTTCCTTCTGTTCAAGCAACTCAAGATCTCACTAATCCCTCTGTTGCTAGCATTGTGCCCAAGATGGGTGGAACGGGAGGTAATGATGCTTTCTTCCATCCTTTGTTGGGTTTTGTTATGACCGGTAATGAGCATGAAATGTTGAATAAGTTTTTGAAGCAAAAGCCTCATGTGTTTCTTGGTTCTGAGAATGAGGATGCTTATTAGTTTATCTTAGATTGCTATGAGAGGTTTCATAAGTTGGGAATTGTCCATTAGCATAGGGTTGAGTTTGTGTCCTTTCAACTTCAAGATGAGGCTAAGTAGTGGTTGAGAGCTTATATGGAATGTAGATCTTCAACCTTACCTCCACTCTCTTGGACCCAATTTCATGCTCTATTTTTGGAGAAATATGTGCCTAGGACTTTGAGGGACCACAAGAAGGATGAGTTCATGGCTTTGGAGCAAGGTGGTATGACTGTGGCTGCATATGAGGCCAAGTTCCATGCTATTTCTAGATATGCTACTCAATTGGTGACTATTGAAGAAGAGAGAATCCAGTTATTTGTTAGGGGACTAAATTATGAGTTGCAAGTAATATCTGTTCATATGACTTCTGCAGGAAGGAGCTTCAATGAGGTAACATACTATAGTAAGAAAGCGGAGGAGTGAGGCGAGATGGTCAGGCTAAGGCCTTGGAAAAAAGGGCCAAGAACTCGAGTAACTTTCAAGGTTCTTACTCCAGGGGGTCTGGAAGGCCAACGCTTGCAGCCAAGAAAATTCAGTCTGCTATGCCCGCCTCTACATGTAACTACTCAGGAACTCCATCTCATAATTTGATTCAGGATAGCTAAGGAGTCGCACATTCAGCAAGCAGTAGGCAATCTTTTGATCATACATGTTACAACTGTGGAGAGCCTGGGAATATGAGGAGAGATTGTCCCTACCCACATGTGTTAGATTCCGTGCAGCAGCAGTCTAGAGTAGTGGTACCTGCGGGGAATGGTAATAATGGTAGAGGACATCCATAAGGTGGGTGAGGAGGTAATCAGCAAGGCTGTGGAGGTAGAGGAAATGGTAATGCAGGCAGAGGTAACATGCAACCAGGCAGAGAGATGGCTCGTCAAGATGATAGGGTCCAGTGTTATGCCTTTTCGGGCAAGAATGAGACTGAGGCGTCCTAGTCACCCATGTCTATCCATGTTTCTACCCCAGTTGGACAGTCAGTCCTAGTCACCCATGTCTATCGTGCTTGTCCTATTTTGTTTATGGGTTTTCAGACCTGGGCTAATTTGGTGATATTAGATATGACTGATTTTGATAATCTTAGGAATGACTTGGTTGTCCCCCTATTATGTTGTGTTAAATTGTAATACTAAGTGTGTAACTCTAGAAACTACGGGAAGGAAAAAATAGAGTGGGAAGGGGTGTACAAGCCTAAGCAAGCTAAGATCATATCCTCCATTTGGGCTAGGAAATTGATAGGGCAGGGTTGTTTGGTTTATTTGGCTCATATTAGGGATGTTGAGGTTGAGACTCCATCTATTGAGTGTATTCTTATTATGTCAGAATTTAGAGAAGTGTTTCCTAATGACTTGCCTGGTATGCCTCCGGATAGGGATATAGACTTCTGCATTGATTTAGAACCTGGTACTCGTCCCATTTCTATCCCTCCATATCGCATGGCTCCAGCAGAATTGAGAGAGCTTAAGGCTAAAATCCAAGAGCTTCTTGATAAGGGATTTATTAGTCCTAGTGCTTCCCCATGGGGTGCCCCAATTTTGTTTGTTAAGAAAATGGATGGTAGTATGAAAATGTGTATAGATTACCGGCAATTGAATAGGGTCACTATTCAAAACAAGTACCCTTTGCCTCGAATAGATGATATTTTTGACCAATTGCAAGGTGCATCGGTTTTCTCTAAGATTGATCTAAGGTCTGGCTACCATCAGTTGAAAATTAGGCCTGAGGATGTGCCCAAGACGGCATTTAGAACCCGTTATGGGTACTATGAGTTTCTAGCTATGTCTTTTGGTTTGACTAATGCGCCTGCAGCTTTTATGAGTTTAATGAATGGGGTGTTCAAGCCATTTCTTGATTCTTTCGTCATAGTCTTTATTGATGATATTTTGGTCAATTTGAAAAGTGAGGAAGAGCATGTCGACCATGTTCGTATTGTTTTGGGTGTTCTTGGGATCCAAAGGTTGTATGCTAAATTTTCCAAGTGTGAATTTGGGTTGACTTTTGTTGCATTTTTGGGACATGTAGTGTCAAAAGAAGGGGTAATGGTAGATCCTCAAAAGATTGAGGCGGTTAAGAATGGGGTTCGGTGTAGCTCTGTGATGGAAGTTAGGAGTTTTGTGGGGCTCGCTAGCTA